>VXAX01001529.1:881751-979957 GCA_013399835.1 Leptocoma aspasia | reverse complement strand
CCGCCCCGGGGGCGGAGGCGAGCGGCGGGAGCGTGGGAAGCGGCGCGTGCCCCGTGCTCCTGCCTGCCGCTCCCCGGGCGCCAGGGGCCGCCGGCCTCCGAGGGGCCGTGCTCGGGAAGTGACCCCCTGCCCGAGGTCGGAAGGAGCCTGGCTTACCCCTGGAAGGCACAGGGAAAAAGGGATGCGTAGATTTCTTTAAAAGGTGCCTTTAAAAGGCTTCCGTTACATTGTTGTCTGTATTGTGGATATTTTTTTTTCAGTGATCACGGGGGCACTTCAAAAGATTTTATGCTGTGGACCGGTTCAGTTAATATCAAATAAGCAAACAGCTCACGATTTGGAGGTTATGGTGTGTCCCACCACCGTCCTGCTCCTCAAGTTTAGGCAGTGTAAGTTTGCATCCGGGTAAGGTCGAGTAGAAGGTGTCAGAGCAGGAATCACAGCAGTTGCACAGATTGATGAATTTGAGTAACACATCTCAAATGCTTGTGGTAAATGGTAAATCGTTAGCACACTTGAAATGCAGCAGTACAGCTTCAGGAATTAAACTCCTGAACCTTTGGTAAGTGTTAGGGTAAGTTGAAGAGAAATGTGGTTTGTAGAATCATAGAATGTCCTGAATTGGAAGTGAGTCACAAGGATCATCCTAAGATCCTGCACAGGACCACCCCGAGAATCCCACATATGCCTGAGAACACTGTCCAAACACTTCTTCAACTCCAGCCGGCTGTGGGCTATGAACACTTCCCTGGGGAGCCTGTTCCAGTGCCCAACCAGCCTCTGGGAGAAGAACCTTTCCCTAATGCCCAGCCTAAACCTCCCCTGGCACAGCTTCGTGTCCTTCCCTCAGGTCCTAAGGAAATCCTGACAGGTTCTGTTAGTTTATCAGTCAGATGATGAGGAAGTCATCTGCAACGTTTCCAAGGTTTGTATTTATCTGAAGTTGTATAGCTTGATGAAAAAGCTTTTGTGCAACCATGCCTGCCCTAATTTCTCTTACAGAGAAGAGATTTGTTTGACTGAAAAGATTTTTAAAATGTTTTTCTTTCAGACAGCAGGCACAGGAAAGAATTCCAAATTAGCATCCCACTGGCAGAAGTGGTTGCAACATTAATTTCTTTCTAACTGGCACCATCCACTTAGCAAAAAGCATGAATGGGACAAATGCTGCTGTTCCCTAGCAAGCAGTGAGTTTACCTAGGGGTAGGAATAGGATATTGTGTATCTGCCCAGACAAAAGAAAAACAACCTGCGTAAGAATCTGAGAAAGTTGGGTAAGTGCATGGAAAGTGTTAATATAATGAGCAAAGAAAATAATAGGAATCCATCATTCCAGCTTTCAGTCACTAGAGAGCAAGAACTGCTTTATATTAGTCATTTTCCTACTTTGAAAAAAGACTTCAATATGCTGTGCAACTCTGGAAGAAGCCTTAGAAGGCTTTTCATCAGTTGTTGAACACACTGACTTTCCATTTCCAGCTAGCTGCTCTTCCAGCACACTGTACAAATTGTAAGTGGGCACTAAAAAGGCAAGGTTAATTTGAACACTTTTGAAGGATGTATGACTCAAGTTTGTCCCTTCCTTTGTCCCCTCCATCTGCTGAATTGCAGGAGATGCTGGGTTTGCTTTTTTCTTAGTGCACGGATGCCCTGAGCCATGTCCCTCACTACAGGAACCTTTCATCACTGTAAAGGTGATTGAGAAGAAGTTGTAATCAGCAACGAAGATGGCCCTTACAGAAAATCCTTCAAGAGCCAAGAATGCTCACATCCTTTGCACGATTCATAAGATTATAGTAATACATGGGGTTCATGCTAATGTTCAGGATATTTACTGAACGGTAAGTTAAAATACAGAGACAAATATAGGAAAATGACATTATGGCAAAATTACTTAACACTCTAATAAAACAAGGATTTAATTCAGAGTTATGCACCTTAAGTATCAAATACCAGATTTAATATTTTGACATTAGGAAATTAAGTTTCTTAGTTGTTCTTGGTCATTTTAGTCTTCAAACAAAAACAAACCAGGTATGAATTGTGGGGTATATGGAGAATACCCCACACTGGAAAACTGTGTGAATTTGAAAACCTGTCATTAGGGAATAGCCATATTCTCCTCAACTCCTGCATTGCTTATCTAGTTTTTGTCAGACTGCAAGTGTTTTTGTACCAACTGCAACAGTAAATGCAGGAATGGAAAAAATATTCATGGTGTAAAACATACTTTAGTGGTAATGTGACCTATGAAATACCAATAGTGTTAAGGCACAGATTCAAATTAGAGTTTTAGATTGTAAACTAGGAATTTTAAATAGTAATGATCTTTAAGTTCTATGCTTAATTTCTGTATTTTATATATGTTTATAAAGAATTTAATTTTATGTAAGCACATTGTTCAAAAATATTTATACCCTAATAAAATAAATGCCCAAAGAAAAGTGTTGTTTCATTTGAATGCCCTTTATTTTTACTTGTGTTGTGTCTAACTGTGGTTGAATGGTCACTCCAAAATCAGAATGCCAAACACAAAAACTTTATTCCTGTCAATGAGGTGTCTTGTGAGGGAAGAAGCTTGCCCAGAGCCTAGGCTTGTGTATCTAGGCTGGGAAGTGTCACATGTCACTTCATCCCTAAAGGAATTTGCAGACTTGATATTTCTTAAGTTCTTTTCCTGCATTATTTGCTGCCCACTTGATCAAGAAAACAAAGAACTAAGATTCTCCCATTTCTATAAGACCTTAATAAAAGCAGGATAAGCTTGATTTAAAAATCACTAATATTTACAAGTTTTGAGAAGTAAACTAGAAACTCATTAGTCTGGACAAACTTGGAGACAGGAGGTGATATTGACCTGGGGTCATCAATCCGAGTTGTCTTCTTGTTTAGAAAAAGAGTGATGGAAAAAGAGACTTCAATTATGAAAAAAAAATCAGAAATGCACAACTACACAACCCACCTAAAAACTAGATTTTTACAGTGGAGTTCTCTTACTGTAGCTGTTTCACAAGCTTCACTATTCATTTTGTAAACAAAACCACAGAACATAGCGGGTAGTGTGGGGACAAGGCTTCCACATGGAAAACACTGTAAGGGAAAATGCACATGGACTTCAGCCCAGCCAGCCTCTAAGAACTGTTTCTTGCAACCCTTATTTTTCTGCAGCAGGCTTTTGGGGGACTTGAATCTATAAGACAAGTTATAAACACAGTAAGTAATAGAGAAGGCCATATCAGGTGCTGCTGTGCTTTTACGATGATAAGGCTTCTTTCAAGTTTGCAGCAGTTAAGGAAAGCAATCAAGAGTTATTAATGTGCACCACCTTGGAGTTGCTATCTGGTTTCTGATCTAAATGGTCCTTGCATTATAGCAACATTCGTCAATTTCAAATTATTCTCAGAGCATATGGTGTATCTCTTCTATCTGTAGACAGGCACTGAGGCATTTTCCAACCGTTATCATTATTATTGCCCTCTTTTCCACAGAAGCATCCAAGTCTTTTTAAAAAGTTGTCTTGAACAGTATTAAGGTTATGTATTCACTTCCTTATCCTATAAAATGAAGTTCTCATTTCATTGTATGAGGTCTGGCAGCTTTTGGAACTTTGTTTATTCATAATTGTTTCTATTTTTCTGCAAAACTATTTTTTTTAGCAGATGATGTACCTATCACCTATGTAAAGTGTTGTCAGTCTAATAGAAAATATTTTCTCCATGCTTTCCCTGGTACAACCTGGCATGTACAAGTTTGAGAAGTGAGCCCATGGTAATCTCATGAGTTTTAACAAGACCAAGTACAAGGTGCTGCTGTCAGTACCAACACAGGCTGGGGAATGAACAGATCCAGAGCAGCCCTGTCCAGAAGGACTTGGGGGTGCTGGAGAGGCTGGACATGACCCAGCCATGGGCACTCACAGCCCAGAAATCCAACTGTGTCCTGGGCTGCATCCCAAGCAGCGTGGGCAGCAGGGCCAGGGAAGGGATTCTGCCCCTCTGCTCTGCTGAGACCCCACCTGCAGTGCTGCATCCAGCTCTGGGGTCCTCAACACAAGAAGGACATGGAACTGTTGGAGCGAGTCCAGAGGAGGGACGTGAAGATTATTAGAGGAATGGAACACCTCTCCTGTGAGAAAAGGCTGAGAGAGTTATGTTTGTTCAGCCTGGAAAAGAAAAGGCTTCGCGTAACCTAAATGGGGCCTTCCAATACCTGAAAGAAGCCTACAATAAAGATGGAGAGAGACTTTTTACAGGAGCACAGAGTGACAGGACAAAGGGGAATGGTTTCAAACTTCAAAAACAATAGATTTAGATTAGATATGAGGAAGGAATTCTTTACTGTGAGGATGGTGAGACACTGGAACAGGTTGCCCATGGAAGTTATGGATACCCCATCCCTGGAAGTGTTTATGGTCAGCTTGGTGGAGCTCCACCAAGTCCATGGTCTAATGGGAGGTGTCCCTGCCCATGGCAGGGAATTGGAACTTTAAGGTCCCTTTAAACTCCAACTATTGTATGATTCTGTGATTCTTAAATTTCCTTATAATCTTAAAGCAGCACTGCCAGTCCTCGCCAGGACATTTCACAAATGCTCCAAGCATCTATAAGGAGAGGTTTAGTACACCTAAGTCAAAAAAATGTAAAAGGACAGTATTTGATGGTAACTACAAATGAAGTTTTACTACTTATGTGATCATGACTGTTAAATCTTAAGCAAAGAATCAAGCAGGTTTCTAATAGCCTACAGACCAAGATGTGTGTTTTTGCATATCACTTATATGCATACCAAAAATATTAACCACCCTAATTTTATTTATAACCAAACTGGTTTTTTTTTTAATTCTCACCATTTCAATGATGTGCTATCTCTATAAAAATCCAGCTCCTAGTTCTGCTATGTAGCATGTACTGACTTGTCAATGTCAAGGACACTTACATGTAGAAATTATACCAGACGCCTGATGTTCTATAGACTATTGGTGGTCTATACATCATCTGTTCACTAACTTCATCCTAAGGAAGTGTTGGTTTTACTGTTTATGCTTAGGCACACATCATTCAACATTATTGTGCAATTGGTGGTGGCTGGACCACTCAACTGAATCTCAGACAGGTCATCCCATTGCCTCTTCTGCCCAGGTTTTCAGAAATGGTTGTTCTCTCCATCAGGAAGTATGCAAACATGTAAATGTACACACACATGCACACCCTAATTTCAGATTTTCTATCACTGTCATTAACATTGGCAATCATACTGGACTTTCAAAGAGTACTTTCATTTTGTCCAAAATTTTCCAAGCAGAAATA
This sequence comes from Leptocoma aspasia, assembly GCA_013399835.1. Classification (NCBI taxonomy): domain Eukaryota; kingdom Metazoa; phylum Chordata; class Aves; order Passeriformes; family Nectariniidae; genus Leptocoma; species Leptocoma aspasia. The sequence continues at coordinate 974,651 of VXAX01001529.1, read as the reverse complement.
AGTGCATTGCTTCAGAGGCTTTCTGAAAGACTTGAACTTAGTATGCCTGGTTGAAAGCAAGGTGCACATGCATTACAAGATCACAGCCTAGAAGGAGCAAATTCAGAAATCCTAATGGTAGGACAATGCATGCTAAAGCCTCTCTGGGTGATTCATTCCTCTTTTTTTTCAGTTACTCACCAGGTGGCATGACCTTTTATTCTGCTTTTAAAAAACTTTCCTTTAGACATTCTGCAGTGTGCTCCTTACTCCACAACAGATCAGATTATATATTCTTGATCATTTTACTTGGTCATCCCTGAATTTTTGAAGGCTAGGTTTTGATAAGGGTATGGTTCCAGGTAACTAAAGAAGAGGGATGTAATGTTATTTTCCCTGGGTAAGGAGACGGGCAACAAGAGTTGACTTCATCTTAATTGATGAGTTGTTGGATACATCTTCTCCATCTTTCTTTAGCTTTAAGAGCATTTCAGGAGAAAACTGAAGAGAAAAATTCAGCATTTTCTTTTTATTGCTGAATTTCATCTTCTACCGTCTCATATGTTAATCCAGTTTGAAGTCTTTGTCAGTTTAAGTTAAATGGGGCTCCAACAGTCCAGATCAACTGAAACAATGAAGACTTAGCATGACTAGTTTCAAAGCAAAAGCTGTAACAAAGTTTTTGTTTACACTCCAGAAAGTGTAAAGAGCTTAATGTTGTACATATTTCCTTCCCAGTCTTCCAGATACTTGCTTCCCTGGTTTCAGCTCTTTGAAGTAAGCACCTGAATGGTACAACCTACTCAGTGGCTTGTGCCATGTCACATTATTCCCATTGTTCTGAATATACCATACTGCCAAAGCCCTCTGCGTACAAACCACATTAAGCCCCAAAAGAAAGCTTCTATATCATGCCTGGCATCCTCCATGGATCTGCCCGTTTCTTGTTCCTGTTCATGGGATGTAATAGAATAAAAGGTTGCCAACAGCAAGGTGGACCCCTATCATGGCTGTGTTTCAACAATTGTGCTATCAACAATATGTGTGTGTATGATTACTACTGGAGAGTATTCAAGCTTGAGGATGTTTTATGCATCAAAGGCATCAGTGGTACCTTATTTGATCGTGATATACAGACAACTTGTGCCAGAACAGTCTCTGCTCTTCATGCCAAAAAAGCAATAGCATGTCCACAGGAAAAAAAAATTATACAGAAAAAATGTACCATGTGTATCTTTAAACAAAGACCAGTGTTTTGTATCATCGTGATGGAAACTCAGAAAAATAGGTCACCAATTAAGCTAAGCTATTACACCAGTGATTGCCAATAGATCAGCAGACAGCCTTACATTATGTTGCTTATTTTTACCAAGCATTTGATTTAAGAGAAAACTCTTCACTTAGTATCAAAGCAGTGTTAAGTCCAGTTGACAATTACCCTTCTGCCTTACCAGTAATCATCTGTTAATTTTACTGACTTGCCTACAATTATTTGTCAAAATAGTGTTCAAAAATTGGCATAAGGCAGCATGAAGAGCCATATGTAAATTCGAATGTTTTAATTTATGAGCCTAAACAAAGTGAAAAGTCAATCAAAAGTGAAGCTTAAAACAAATAGCATCCTGTTTGAAGACTTATCTCCCAGAAGAGGGCATTTAAATCTGTTCCACTGCTTTGTGTACTTTTATGCATATAACTTCATCTGTATGCTGGTTTAGAGTTGGCCAGTTTGGAAAGCATCTTGGATGCCTATGTCTGTATCACTTCTGTCAATCAATATCTTGTAACAGGGATTGAAGAAGTTTAAGTAATTGCTTATGCAACAAACAAACCAGAAATGCATAGTTTCTTTTCGAAACACAGAACTGAATTGCAGTTTGAGTCATTTAAAAAATGACAATTTAAAAAAATATTTACAGTCCTTTTGCATCCAGTGCTAGGGAGCTAGCTTTATAGCAATCCACGTAATTCATAAGTTTGTTGTTTTTATATGACTTAAGTCTTCATAGGTTGATTATTCCCCAAGAATGTGTTCAATTCTTGCTGACTTTTTGCTTTGAAAGAGAAGTATAAGTTTTTTAGGCAGCTGTTATTTACAACTGAACCCTGAGTTTTCCAGGTTCATATGAGAGCTCACTAGAGACACTTCCAAAAGATACAGAATTTTCAGCCAGGGTACTACTAAACACTGTTCCGCTGCAGTGGATCTAGACTGCATGAATTCCCAAATGGATCCCCTGGATTTTTTTTTTTCATTTGGAAAGAACAGATTTGCTCAGAAAAAGGCTTTCCAAATTCTCAAGGTGGCTTCTTGAAACCCGTGGCATGGTTCCCCCATCACCACCTCCTGCTGCAAGAGGTGATCTCAGTTATCAAAGCCATATTTTACAAACATGTTTATTTATCTCTAGGTATACACATTTATAATGATTTCTCCTGTACCTTGGTTTTATCAAGGCATTGTCTACAGTTTGGTCTTTTTATCATATCCTTAACTTTCTGCAGATATTTCAGTACTGCCTGTGGTCTCTATACATAATACGTGATTTATTCTGATCAGTGAGTCAGAGGTTCTGCTCAGGGGGGTCAGATTCTGGGTGAGCATTTGTCACTCCTTAGTACCAATTGTCCAACATTGTCATCCTAGTCAATTATGCTATTAGCTAGACAGTAACAGCGGATGTTGTTCCTGACATTTCTCAGTCTTAGAATGAATTTTGTGATGGTGCACAATCATGAATTGCCAGCCTTGCCTTCTTCCAGGAGTTGCTGTGATGAGAAAGAACTGAACAATGTGGAACAAAGTTTCCTACTGTTTCCGTTGCTCATAATCAGGAAGTTAAATTCCTTGCCACGCCTGGGAAGCCACTTGGCTTTCAGCAGCAAAAGGGCAGCAGCTGCAGCATTGCTCTATGGATATGGGGCAGTAAATAAATTTTTTCTATACTCTTCAATTTTTCAGTTGTAAGACAAGTCCTCTTTTATTTCCCTTCATCCTACTTTTTCTCCATCATACCGGTAAGCTAACTGAGCAAAAAGCAACTGTTGCCTGCACTCCACTCCATGTGCTTGCTTTCTCTCTTTTCTATTTAGCGGCTGATTTCACAGGCAGTCCATTTTCTATATTTAATTGAATAGCCTACTTGGAGTGGAAGCTTTGGGCACAACAGTGGTAAGATTTTGATATTGACCCTGAAAGGTATCCTGTACATACTGTTATTGGCATGTTAACCCCAGCTGGAGCCAGCTGCTTCCTCAGATGTTCAGCCATTGGGAAACCATTCAGGACTCACGGAGTCACTTGGTGTTCCGCATTCCCTCCAGGGTCTCAGCTGCTGTTTCTAAAGACAGAAATGCAGAAGGACTTCAGCTTCCAAGCCTTTCTAGTTTGTAGTCCCTTTGCCGATACTTGTACACAAGACCAAACACATCATCTGTGCACGCTTTCATTCTGGAATAAAGGGCTGTTCAGTTTGTACACGAAGCAAGTTTACAGATCACATGCTCAGCATGGCTTATGTTGTATCCCTACCTCTCAGTCCTCACAGAGGAGGAGCAGATCATGTGGGATAGGAGCTGTGTTCAGTTGGCAGGACTCCCAGGAAATGCCTACAAACTTCTGGATCTTAGCATAACTCTAGGACACAAGCTATTTTTGCATTTTTCTAAAATGATTCTGCCCCTTTTGTTCCAATTAATAACCCAAAAATAATACTTTTAGAGGTAAAAAACTATATCCAGTCATTCCAGCTGTCACTGTTATAAGAGCATATACTTGAAGTTTCACCAATGGTCTCATTCATGTCAATCAAAGGTGGGTAATGACTTTTTGACAGTAAATCTCTAGCAATAGTGCAGTCAGATCAGAAACATGTGGGATACCATAGAAACCCATTTGAGATAATTTGATAACCAAATGTTTCAAGTTTTTATTTAAGTGCTAAAATTTAATTATCAATACTTCTTAGTGAAAGATTTCATATTAGGTCTCAGGAAATACTGATTGAAATTTTGCTTTTCTAATGATGTGCCTAATTTTCTTTCCTATTTACTGCTTTCACCTAACAGAAGTATTTCTTGCATGACACCCACCAATTCTATTGTCTCAGGTGTTCCCCTAGACTTGAGCTATTGTCCAATAGATTCGAAAATTTGCACAACTTTTAAGAAGGTTTTGGTTTGTAATGGCTGCAAGGGATTTACCGAGGGACTTCCATAGGAACTAGAGCAGGTAGCACAGCTCATGTGCTGCCTTGTCTTTGCAGCATACAGTGAAGATTAGGACCAAATTTTGTTCTCTAGCCAAATATGAAATTTTAATGTCTTCATCACACTATGGAGATTACATGACAACCACTTCATTACAAAAGCATCTTTCCCTTGCCTGGGTGTATTTCAGCTACATGTTGCTTCAAGCTCTCTGCTCATTTGGAACATTATTCTTCTTTGCTGGCTGTGCTGATCCATGAATTAATACCACTGCTATCCCAAACTGCCCTTACATTTTGTTAGGAAAAAACCGTTCTTTTTGAACTTGCTGAGATACATACTGCATTTAGTCACTTTTCTTGTATTCCATTTGTGTCTGTTGTTGGAATTTGATTACTTTGAATTATTGTCTATTTCTTCCGCTGTTTGCCAGGACTAACTTCTAAGCTTCTGTAATAATTAAATGTTAGGCCTAACAGCAATGTGGTATAAAAACTATTGTTATATTACAAGAGACAAGCCAATCCATTCAGCTGTCTTGTAGGTAGAATTAATTTTATTAAAGTTTTTGTTCACAGAGAACTAATAATTTCTGAGTTAACTGCCCTTTTTGGTAGGGTGAATATCAAAAGATATGTTGATAGTGCATGGGTCTGACAAATCTATCATATCATAAAAGTATTTTCTTTCTTATGAATGAAGACAATGTTAGGCTGTAAGAATCTAGGACTGCAAGACCTTTACAGGAAGATCTACTGTGATCATACTTTGACCAGCAAGTGTCACTTGGGGGCTCACTGGAACCAGATGAACTTTTATGACAAAATCACAGTGCAGTGTACTTTAGATACATTACTCATTAATTCCTGTATTTATAAGTCAATAGCTTAACTTCTGTCATATTTCATAGCATGCGAGGAAGTAATCATATGGCTTTATCCTTTTGAGGTGAAAAAAAAGTATGTCAAATCATTTCACTCTATAGTAACATCTACTGCATGGATTATAATTTCTCTCATCTCTCAATTTCTGTGCTTCACCATGCATTTTTCACTGTGATATGCTGTATTAAAATAACTGCTATTAGAGAACTATTCTGTTTTAGAAGTTATATATTACATTTAAAGATGGAAATACTTATAGTGACACTTCAAAATATCTCTGGAGCTTTTTCATGGGCTTCCCCTAATTATGATGTCGAGACTAACAGTGAAGCATTCAAAATAATCTCCTATCTCTGTTAATGAAAATTTGTATACAAGGAGCTTTTAAAAAGCGCATTCCTTAGTTTTTTAGTAAAGTAGGAGCAATCAAGCCTTTGTTCCCTTTATATCAGTTTTTCAGTACTAGCTTTGAGCCATCAGTTCTCTCCAACTGTGATTGCTTTGGCAGGACTAAAATCTAGTTTTCTCTTTTTTCATATATGATGAAATGAATTAACCACTTCATTATCCATTCATGAGGCATATCTGTTCATTGTAGTACATTTAGAAACACTATTTCTTTGCATTGATTCATCAGCAGTATTTTTGTTTCTAAATGATGTTCAGAAAATAGTTACATCCTAAATATTTTCATGTATCTAATAATATTAATATTTCAGTGCATCTGAGACTAATATCTTCACATATCGTAAGTTTTTTACATTATATTAGACCACATAATAAACTGTCTTGTGATGAAAATAAGTATTGCAAATATCCCAAAGAAGGAAATTTTGCTTTTATTAATACTGAAGCTTTGTGAAGAATGTGAATCAGAGCACTATGAATAGACAAAACAAAACTACTCACAAAAGTGTTGCCGGTGGATGACTTTGGTGGCAGCTGAAACTGAGGACCATCAGTAAAGGTGTGGGACTGCCTCAGAAAGCTGTTGGAAGGCTTTTGATAACATACTTACTGAGACGATTTAAGAAGTGGATGGGAAAAGAAATAGGGAGAAAGGGCAGTTTGCAGTGCTGGGATGAATATGCTACTAACTGATATCCATGTTTTCTATAGAATGAATGGTTATAAATGACAGAATTGTCTCTGCTTTGTCCATGACTGATGACTTTCATGTGAAATTGTGAGCGGTATACTTACAATGGAAGGTTTATTTTCTGTTCATCTAACACAAGACATGTGCCTTAAACAGAAAATGCTGACCTGAAACGTAGTCCCATCTTGTTTCAGAGTGCAGGAGAGGCCAAATGCTACACAGAAACAAAATAATAGTTTTACCTGTATTGGAAGTTTCATTCTGGCTTCATACTGCTACCTTATACCCTAAACCACAAATATTGCTATCCTTTAACATATATATGCATTGTGACTATTGTGTCTGCATGTTATAAAAGTTAATTGAAAAACTAAGTAGGAAAAGGTGGTATCTTTGATCAGATGAGCTGGTACAACTGGAAAAGCCAGGCAAGGTTTTAGACACACACATTCCTCAAATCAGATGAAGTAGTTTTTTTGCTAGCAACAGTAGTTGGCTTAAAAAGACTTTCTTCTCATTAAACCTTGACTTTCTCTTACGTATTTAGAAAATCGTGGCTACAAAATATTATGCAGTCCATAAGTTCTTTCTTGTGATTGGTTTGAACATACTGTTTTTAACTAAATAGGGTTTTTTTTCCCTTTTGTGTTAGAGAAAATTGTAGAGGTATGAGTCCTTCTTATTCTCCCCATGCCACTTTCTACCATAAACTTTGACCATGGTTGGAGTAATCATTCTCTGTATATTAAATGGTCTTAAATTTTTACATGCATTCCTACATGTACAGTATTAAACTGTGATTTGTGGTCAATCTACCTAAAAAGTTCATGTAAGAGAAATACAGGTATTGCCAATTTATAATATCCTTATAGTTGCACAAAAATGGAGATTTATTGCATTCAGCTTGGTGAAGAACTAAGTTTACATTTTCATAAGTTCAGGTTTTGGTGAATCTCTTTTTTTTAGTACTGATATGATAATACCAACAAAGTAAGAAACCATATAAATAAATAGAATGATAAAAAGAACTAGTTTAATTAGAAGTATGGACATAAATCTGCACTTATATAAACTTAAAAAGTTTCGAAAAAGGTTGAACAAGTATGCATAAGCAGTAATACAGATGTAGTTCCTTGGGGGTGTCCTAAATTGGATGACCTCTGAAGGTACCTTCCAGGCCTGTAATCTCATAGAATGAAATGCATCATTAAAATGTTTAGACCTCCCTGCACGTGCATTAGTCTAAGTAACTTATGAATGTTTACAATTCACTTCACTTTCATTTCAAATCGCAAAGAAATTGAGTACATAGCCATGGTTTTAGTATGGTGCCTTTCCTTCAAGCCAAATATGAGTGTAACAGAAGTAGAACAATAACTCCTCTTGTTCTTTCTCTTTTCTTCCTCATTTTATCTTTTTTAATTGCCCTTTACTCTGCTATGTGCTTCTTCTCTCCTTTCAAGGCATTTATCTGAGAAATTTCTTTTGCATGGAAAATAATACTGCATGTGTTAACATATCCATTTATACAATAATTTTTATATCAGCATGATTCCTTTAGTAGAAAATTTTCTTCACCTTATACTACATTGCTTTGTAAGGAGTTTTAACTACAGTAAAAGGACTTCTTTTAATCTAGAACAATCATGGCTATGGAAAGATTAATGACATTGTAATGGCTGTATATTGATTTAACAATATCACTATAAAATATACAGTGATATAACTATTCCTATAGAAACAGTCAAATACTTCAACAGAGACAGAACCTTTCTCTGTTATAGATTTTTTTTTTGATCAGCTAGCTTTAGAAAGCTAGTCATATCTTAGAACCAGTATATGACTGATTATGTTTTCATTAATGTTAAATAAATGAATATTTCAGTAGACATTTGTGGGTGTATTTGTCTGCAACAGCAACAACAACAAAGTATTTAAGTATTTAGATAGATTATGAGAATCAATTATACCATTACAGGAGTTCAAAATGAAGCTTTGAAAAATCAAGCTTTAGCTATAGGTTAATTCAGATAGTGTACATTTAGGTGCTGTCAAAGTCCATTTCTAATTTTAACGCTCTTCTAGATCAGTTTCACAGTGAGCTGTGCTGTTTATTTTTCTTTCTTAACTGTTGAATAATTGGGAAGGAGCTGTTTTCCGTCAACTGTACATGTGCTACCAGACCCTCCGCCTAAATCCTAGGAAGGAAGAAACCTTCTAAGCTACATGTAAACTTCACAGCCAAAAATCCATCTGTGTGGGTTGTGTATCCATGTCCTCTAGCCCATGGCTCTTTCACCTGTGTAAAGTGAAGCATCATGGTTTTTTTTGTCTTGTTTTGTTTTTTAATCCACAGACACGGTTATGAAGATATTTTACTGCCTTCACTTACAACCAAATCAAATTAGTTTAAAATTTACACGTCACTTTAATAGTCTACTTTTTATCCCATTTCCTTTTCTGATTGCCTGGGAATACAGGCATAGTATCTTCAAATTTTTTATTATTCAACTTGTTTTTTTCCCCAGACAACCGTTTTATGATTTGTGATCCTGAATAATCTGAACACCACTAATCTTCCATGACTCTTGTCATCTACAGAGAATAGGGGCTGAAGAAGGGTCTGTGGGTTGTCTGCTCTTGAGGCACTGAGGGAGCAATGGGTTGGGAGCCATCATAGTGGCTTCATGGATACTTTCGTCTTTCTCTAGTAAGCTGCCATATTCGAGAGCAGGCTGCAAAAAGATGTCTAAAGACATCCAAAAATAATCTAAGTACCAATATATACATAATGATATTCCTTTGCTGCCTCTTCTGTAGTTCACAAGAGCACCATATAAAGAGTTGGTCTTGTTCGCTGATTACTATCAATATTTGAACATTGCTGAGTTAGCAGCTGTCAAAATATGCTCCTTGCTTAGCTTTTAATTAATGATATCTGAATCATAATAGAAGTAGATGTCATCTGATAAGGTATAGATCAAATGGGTACATAAAATTTACAGGTAGAGGCAATTTCTACTAGATAGCTAAAGATGACAGAGATGGATCTTGCACTTTTAGTTACCTTTTTATTGACACCATTGAGACCTTGCTGCAGAACACATAAATCAATACTTTCTTTCATGGCCACAGGAGAGCAACTATTAACATGAGAATTCAGAATAAAGGCTTCCTTACATTAGTCTTGAGTGGGTGCAATATCACTAAGCAATTAATGGCAACAGGGAAAAGCTCAGAGAGTCTCATTTTGAAATGGAAACACTGACAAGCAAATCCTTATTCCTCTGTAGCAAAGAATTGCTTTCTCAACACAGCTACCTAGAAAGCTAACATGAGGGATCCTTCCAGAACTAAAACCTGTCTTCTTTTCACAGTTCCTGTGAAGCACAGCACTGCCCATATGGAAATAAAATGCAGGGAGGCAAAACTTAGAAGCTACTGTCAAACCCTATAAGCATCTTAATTGCATATACTTGATCAAGTATTAATTTCCCAGCTAGATTCCCATCTTTCTGCAGCTGATCTTCTTCAGGTGTTTTACGAGGCACAGGACACTTTACCTCCATTATGTGGACTAAGGTCTTGCTTTCTACAAGTTTAGGGTTTGCAGGAAGGCTCTGCTATGTGATAACACTTCTGGGCAGCTGGAATTCATGGCAGAGGACGTGGCTGCATAGATGCTGCTGTGCTTGGATGTGAACTTAAAAGAGACTGTGAGAATTATCTGTTCTTACCTGGCAAGGGAAAAGGAGAAAGAAAGGTGAGCTGCCAGCATCCATTCTCCTTTACAGTCCCAGAAAGGGATAGTCTTGCTGATTTAAAAAGTAGATCCTAGTCTTAAGAAGCACTCAGTAACTTCTAGCATGAGAGCCAAAATAGGTAATAACATTAAGAATTAAACTAGGATGCTCCCAGTGTTTATTAAGTTTAATGATGGGACCAGAAGTGGTGATCTGAATTGCAGATGGTAGTGGTTCCTTCCTCTCTGATTTGGCTTTGATAGTTCCTTTGATGTAGAAGAACTGTGAGCTTAATTTGCATAACATTACTCCCACTCTTATCAGTCTGCTGATGAGATATCTTTATTAAATTTTTCACTATTTCAGGATTATTTACATACTTTCTGATTTTATAGTGAGATTCTGCTTTACTACACAGGGAGCCTACTGAATTAGTACCTTATGAATTTTAATACTTTTAGTATGGTATCTTAAATTTTGCTCCTGTTACAAATTACTCCACTCCATCAGAAATTACTACCATTCTTAATTAACATGCAATGTCTTTTCAGGAAATGGCAACTGGAGATAATTAAATGAGTAGCAGAATAAAAATTACGAACAAGTTCAATTGAGTTCACCTTTTATTAATATGAACATATGGGATATTTACAAAACAAAACATGAAAATAAATACATCTGTTTTTATAAATTCTCCTCTAAGTTATAATGTTCACTTTTATTCTAACTTTTTCTTCCTCTTTTTCTTTTATACAACAGAATATCTCAAAAAAATTTTCTTCTACTGCTGGGCAGAGAAGAAGAATAATAACGTGTTTTGAATGTAAAGAAGAACCAATTTTTGTCCAGAAAATAAATTAAGTTTTTTGAAACTCAGTTAGACATGAAATGCACACAGTTACTATTCTTATTTTCCTTAATTTATACAGTTATACTACAATATGGCACCACTCAGTTTCCATTTTCTGACACTTTTTTCTCTTTTCTTCTTGTATTTTGTTCAGCTTTGTCTTCAGGCAGCGCAGTGAGAAAGATTTAAAAAAATCCAGATTTGCAAACATATGAAAGATTTCCTTAAAAAAATTATTATATTTTTAATCTATTAGAAGCAATTCAGGAGATGAAGTCTACTTTATTGCTCAAAACAAAAAAAACCATCTTCAGAGCTGTGCTAATCTGGTTTGCAGAGTTCCCCCATGCACATCCCTGGGACAGGAGAGGGGCAAGGTGCTGAGGCACCCATGACCGAGGTCAAATTCTGGTTACATTTTGGAGGCTTCCACTGCAATTCAACTAGCAATGAAAGCATTACTTGTTCAATATGCAGCCTATTAAAAACACTTTCCATAAGAAAGGCCTTATTTGCCTACATATAAAAACAAGAATTAAAACAAAGATTCTGGAGAACAGCATCAAGAAACTGCAAGGTTGCTTTTTTAGGAGGAGTGAGAAAGACCGCCAAAACCAATGTTGTAGACCCCTCTACAGCTTGCAAATTATTTTTATTCTACCAAGCAATTTTTGTAACTTTTTATTTCATAGGTTGCCAATTTGCCTATCCTTTAAATCAGAGTATCTTGAGGCCTGTGAAAGTCCAAGAATGCACTTTACTAATTACGTTCTTCTTGATAGCAAGAATGTACTGGACTCACACTGAAATTTAAAAAACATCTGAGGCTGCTTTTTTTTTTTTTTTTTTATTCCAATTTAAAAAGCAGTACCTTAAAATAGAATTTATTGAACAATGCAATGTATTCTAGGAATTACATATGAAGGCTTAAATTAAACATCAAAGAATTACGCCATTGGCTTGTTCTTAACATGTGTGCTTTGTGATCTGTAGAACATGTTCAGGTAAGGAGAAAAGCAATTTACATGAATCTCTAAATGATACAACCATTTAGCCTGTGTGGTTGATTTTGATTGAAAAAACGTTCTCATTTCCTTCTCCCAAAGTAACCATTAATTTATAATTTGAGTGATAATATGTAGCTAAACATTAACATTTCAAATAATTTTTACATATCTGCAATGTCTATATTAGACAGCAGGTTCTCTAATCACCATAAGGCACTACACTTAATATACTTTAAAACGCAACACTTTTTATATTGTGCTTTTCCTTCTTTTAAAAAAACACTAAGAATTTGGAAAGGTACATGAAGAGTATCACTTTTTATTTGATGAATTGAGTTTATAATAAAATGGCTCCAAAGACCAAATGAAAAATATCTGAGATGGCAGAAAGCAGGATATTAATATATTGATATCATCTGGATAATAATACAGTATGTTCCTGAACCTAGAGGTTTTCAGAAACTCTGAGAACTAAAATGACTATGTTTTTCAGGTATCAAAAAGTTATGAAGTACATTTAGATTTAAAAAGGTGTACTTAGAAATAGATGATATGTGCACGCACATACTTGTGACTGCAGAGCCCTGATGAGGCTGCAGAATACATCCATAAGGATCAAGTCTCTTCTGACAGAATTTGCTCTACAAGGAATAAGTTGGCCTGGAGTACTCCCATGGTAGCTCCATACCTTGCAATGCAGGAAGCAACAATGCAAAATATGCGTAAACATCTCAGATGTCCACAGATGCCGGAACAGTCCTTGAGGCATAGGGTAGCTTGTGTTTGTGGCTACATCAGTACACCAATTAGGGAGGCATAAAGTTTCTCTAAGTCACCTTTGCCCTTTTCTTACACCTTCAGGCTAAGCACAAGCCCAAATTTGTTGCTGCGACATGTTTGCATTGTGGCTGAGTTTTTTCATACTGAGTGCATTCCAAAAACACTTCTCTTTTCACTGTTCTCAAGGGTTAATTCAATAAACAAAACACAATAAAAACTACTGAAAAGTCTGGAGCAGGAAGGAAGCTGACTTACTGCTCCTTGGTTTCCCATGCTGCCAGTGTAATAAATTGCAATTTTCAACACGGTGGCTGCAGCTGGCTTAGAATTTAACTTTCTTTTGTTATTTTTAAAATTATTACCATTACTAAGTAATTAAGATTTAGCACATCAGTCCTAAAAGCATGAAACACTCCCTTGTAGTGGGAGGAGGAGGGGGCCAGAAGAGTGTAATTTCTGATCCACTCATTCTGGGAGGATATTCCTTTGAAAATATGATCTTCTTTGGGTGATCATTTGGGGTAGAGGAAAACACCCATCCTAGAAAACATGATAACAAAACTGCCTTTAATGTCTCTAAGGGTAGGAATCTGACTTTTTAATTTAAAAGAAAATCTAGTGGATATTTTTAAAACTGCCAACAACACCTTATACCAATTTTTTTGGTGCTTCCCAGTTCCCTTGCTCTACCTGGCACTTAAGCTTGTGTATAGGAAGAACTTCTATCACTTTCTTGACGTATCTTGTTCATCTTAACAGGGCTATGCTTGCCCTCTTTTTTTTTTCCTGTAAGCAATTTTTGCTATGTACTGTTCAGTTAGTTTGTTAAACAGATACATGTTTTTAAAAGTGTGTGTGTTATACTGAAGTATCTTTTTTCCAGAAGCTTATTTCACTGGAATATTTCCATATACTGTGTGAAATCTTTGATCATTGCCTGAATTTTAATTGAAACGTAGTTCAAGACAACACTTGACGTACCACTTAATTATTTTTAGATGGCAGACTTTATTTTTATGTAGATTTTTCTGGGTATGGGTATCAATAAAATGCATGACTGTGAAGTAAATGACACTGATTGTACTTCAGCTTTTCAGAGCACTGAATAAATACAGCTTGTATGGTGTTTCTCTTCAGGTCTGTACAAACACACAGACCTGACCTGAGGATGCAAATTCTATAAGGGGGTAATTTTTGAAAGCAGTATTTTAAGTTCTACTCATGCAATTGCCAAATTGTTCACAAGGCATTTAATGTTTTTTTTTTAAACTGATGAACTAAATTCACATTCTTTGTACCTTTATTGAGCAGATTTTTATACCATATGGAAGAGCGGTATCTTCTTGTTATGTGAAAGTTAGTCCTTTGCTTTACCAAATATTATGTGCCTCTGGGACAGGAAGAAAGCCTGTGCAACAGGTTTCTGCACCCTTGCCGGCATGTTCAGACAAATTAACTTGTCATGACGAGTTGTGCTTGGTCTTCCCAAGGGGAGCTAGAGGGGTGTGGAGTTCCATAACACCACCTCACTTTTTCTCAGTGGATGTCTTTGATTTGTAGCTATTTGAATAGATTTTCCTTACACATGTGATGCTCCCTCTCCAATCTCTGCACTTGCATAGACCTCCTGTAATGTAAGCCTACACCCTTCTCCTTGCAGTAGGTACAGCCAAAACAGAAAGCTGCTTAAATCTCCCTGGCAGAGGCTCTCCTCAGTCTCACCCACACTGGATGCACATACATGGTCTCCTGGTCGTCAGACCCATCTGTCGGGATGGCGTGGTGCCCATCCTCAGCCTTGTGAGATAGATTTGCTGCAGACACAAAGCAAGCATTGGGTTTAGGGCAGGCATTCTATATGGAGTGGCAAACAATGTCTATTATATGGGAAATAACACCTTTGGGCTATTAGCAGCACCATGTGTTTATTTAGCCTACATGTGTTATGCAGATACATGTCATGGGATATATAGATACAAAAGACACGAATCAAAATACTTGCACCTGGAAGCATAAAATTAGACTCCTATGTATGTATGTCTGTGTAGAGGCATATATATATATACATATATATGTATGTGTGTCTTGTTTTGCAAAAAGCAGAATGCCCTGCAGTCAGTCCCATGTAGGAAAACTGACACACGCTCACACCTTCTAAAAATCAAACCACTTGCAAATATGCACTTGAGAGACATCCAGCATGGTGTTTTTTTTAGCAAGAGGCTCTCCTTTAGCCTCACACTTTTGTTGGTTATTTCTGGTACTGCTCTGGATAAGACAATGCCATATGGAAGTGAGAGTTTGAAGAAACAGGCTCAGCCTCCTGAGTGCAGTCAGGCAATGCACCAGTGCCTATGGGGAGTGTGGCATTTACTTGCTGTGGAATTGCTTCTGGAGCATCACTTCAGGAGCACACAGGCTGATTCATGCTGTCTTTTTCAAATAATGGACTGTGAGGCTCCATCAAACTTTCTCTTCAGAGTTTTGTGTACAGCTGCTCTCTACGCACTCTCAGTGTGAGGTCTTCTGACTCCTTGCTCTGTGGGAGGGTGGGTTAGTGTTAGCTGGATATGTGGGCTCAGTGCTGATGGCAGTGTGCTGGCAGCAGAGCAGCAGGAGGTCTTGCATACATCCACTGAGCCAAACAAAGGTCCCTTTGTGGGAGTGCAGCAGCTTCAGAATATACAGTTTGTCATCAGCAATTATCTGGGTGTCATAACTGAAGATCTGCCACAACACCTACAACCATGAAACACAGCGTGCCTCTGTCACATGGTCAATTTTTTTATTATTCATTATTACTCTAGATTTCCTTTGTAACAATCTGACTAGGTAAAGGGGTCGGTACACCACCACATACAATGGTTGTACACAGTTCCCCAAGCACTATTGAATGTTGGAAAATGTAAAAGAGTGACAGAATAAATGAAAACCCATCACATATATCTTTCTTTGTATTCATGGTTAGGCTTCATAGAATTGTGTGAATTCCTTATTGTTTTAAAGAGTCCTTTTTGAAACACATAGAGGTCCATTTATACCTTCAGGGTTCATTAGGGGTTACTTCTGAATAGAGGAGAATGGCAGTTGGTCACTGGTACTATTTTAAAATTTTTCTCCTTTCCAACATTCGTATAAAAGAAGAGGTTTATTCATTGATTCAGTTAAATTCGCCAGGGATAGCTATACAGGAGAAGGGACTGAAAGCTCCAATTCACTTTAATTTGTCTATTTGCTTATAATCTGTAGTGGAATGCAGTACCAAACAGACAGAAGTTTTTTTTATTCATGAACAAACTTTTTGAATTAAGTACATTTGAAAAGACACATTTAGTTCTGAGACCAGACCGACACAAGTTCTGGTTCTAGTAAAAGACAGGCATAGTTCTTTGTTATAAAAACAGTGCCGAATTTAGTTCTTTGTGGGCCTAGTGTGGCAGAAAGTAGAAACATAAAATTCTGTGATTCACACCACAGGGGTATTGAGTACTCCTTGACACAGACTCAGTGGGCTTCTGCTCAGAGTTTGCTGTGGGACTGAACTGTTCTGATGGGGCTGACATTAAACAAATGTTAAATCTCTATGAATTCAGTCAGGCCTGGTGCTTGAGTATTTTGCTGATTCATGCCATGAGAGGACTAGCAATCCAAGGAAATGAAGACAGACAATTAAGAAAACAGGGAAGGACAAGCATTCAGCATAAAACTTCAGTATATACTGCATTCAACACCAATTCTGCCTATAGCCAAAGGATGACAGGAACACTTAGTATGGTATTGATTTGGCAAGATGCAAATTTGACCACAAATTCAACACGTAGTCAAAACCCAGGTAAACTCTGGAGTCCAGTTCACACCTTTGGGTTACCTCTTATACTCTCAGCTCTAATGATCTACAGGATCTACGGTTTTTGCAAGGCCCAGGCTGCCACAGCTGCCATGAGAAACTTCTCAACTCCATCTTCATGCTAAGCAATGGATTTGCTCTGTAGTCATCCATTTGGTACAGATCTGGGGCAAAAATGTTCATCCTCAGCTGAGCTGATGCCAAAACATCCTCATCCTGCCCCCCTAACCATGCAGGGCCTCTGGAGCATTCCTTTACTCCCCAAGAGTTAGGAATTAGTGAAGCCCTTACTGGTTGGGTGATCAACTGGGCCCTTAACCCAGAAGAAAGAGATTGCAAATTGATCCAGCTCTATATTTATTGGCATCCATGTGTCAGCCATTAGAATTACACTGCTTCCTCTTTCTTTTTCCCAAATACATGATCTACAAAAAAACTACATCTTAAAGAAGGAAGTTAAGTGTGTCCCTCTTTTAGAAAGCACCTGTTGTTTGATAGATCTCAAATATCATGTATGTATGTATGTATGTATGTATGTATGTATGTATGTATCTATCTATCTATCTATCTATCTATCTCAAGTTTTAGTATTGTATTTTTTCATTTTCTGCAAGCAGAAAATAAGTGATATTTGCTGTATAACATATAAAAGTATGTGATCATAATATTTGATACATGATTCTCTGAATGATAAATATCATTAAACTCATTAATTATGGTCTGAAGTATAGTTACAAACTGACATGGCTGTTTAAAGAAATGATCACTGCTGTACTTAAATTTTTATTTTATTTTCATACTATCCTTTGGCCAAGGAAACCTTTCTGAAATAAAAATGTGTATCAAATGTATAGCACTTTGTCCAGTTTTTCCTTTTATCTTCAAATTATATTACATGGTATATGTTATGTGATATGTGTCCATCTAATTTAACAGCTTAAAGAAATAAGTAAGATTTCTAAGTTGTGCTTAACCCTGCTAACATTACTCCACAGTCTGTGGAATTACTGTCCCACAGGAATTTTTCTCTGGATGTTAAAATGAAGGTCTTTTTGTATATAAATGAAATATTTGTAGTTGTAGAAGGACATAATAATTTCCTAAATATGCAAATTAAATAACCACTTTAGCCTTGCTTAGGTACAGAAAAGATAGGGTAAGAAGTGTCTTTGTACCTGTGTGTCCCCACCAATGTGTTAGCATCTCAGTACAGAGTTGTTCCTATTAAAAATCTGCATTTCTCTGCAGCCCTTCAAAAGACAGAGCCAGAGAACTGTTATGTTCTTCCGAAAACCTCTCACTCTTCCCTTTAAGAGAAATATCTGTATTTTTGAGCCCTGAATAAATTAAAGCCTTTAATTATTCAAACTCTTTTTTTTTTTAAGTAAATTTTTTTTTAAGTTTTCTTGTATCGACTGAGTACTGGCATTCATCAGATCAGATGTATTTATTACTGGGCTGAATGTGATAATTTGTTTAAGCCTTTGTAGTGATAGCATTTGTTTTGAGAGGTTTGTCCCCCTTGGTAATGATGCCAGTTCCCACTCTGTAACCACTGATTTCTCTTCCCTATTGAGTTCCCTGGGCTGTGCCCGCTGTCTGGAGCCACACACTGCACTGGATGGATGGATGGATGGATGGATGGATGGATGGATGGATGGATGGATGGATGGATGGATGGATGGATGGATGGATGGATGGATGGATGGATGAAAGAATGACTAAATGAATGAATGATGATCTTTATGCTTCACATTGCCATGTCTACACTGGTGTGGTGCTTGGGAGTAAGCAAGGAGAACACAGACTGTGGGCACCACTTGTAGAAGACAATCTAATAGCATGAATATCTGTGTATCATACAGTTCAGGACTTTGTTTACTGCCTTATCTCTCAAATAGCAGGGTAATTTTGTGTTTATGCAAAATGGTTCTGATTGTAAAATGAGTACAAACTTCTAATTCAATATGTTCCTGAAAGCTTGCAGAGACAAAAAATATAACTCATAACTTATCCATTCAGAACATAAGTACTCCTAGCCTTTGAATCCTGTCAACTACACTGCCTTGGTGTCAATTCAGAAGTCATTGTCTTCAAGAAAGCCCAGAAGCATAACCTGAAAACACAATATTTTCTGGGTGTGCACTCCCAAGTCTAGCAGCATCATGAAAAGACAAGAATTAGCCAGCTCAGCCATGCAGGGATTGACATACCTGCTGTGTTCTTTGCCACAGGCAAAGCTAAGTTAATTACATCCATGATAAGCTGAGCTTCTGCTGATATATGAGGGCAGAACACACATGTCTAAACTATCATTAACACAGGTGTGAAAGAGGCATTTCTTGCTGGCAGAGTCTGGCCAAGTAGATCGAATGCATTCCTCCAGAATTAGCTTTGTCACCTTCCCTACAAATTGTTGACACACTTTGAATTTTAACAAAACAAATGATTAAGAAGAATTGCTGTGTGGTGCAACAGACATGAAGGTTACTCAAAGTCAGCAGAAAAGAGAAAAGGTGGCAGAAAAAAATCACAGTTTTCTCAGTTTTATCCTAGCTTGATAATTGCATAAGAAATAAGCCTGGCAAAATATCTGTTCCTTTAGACATTGAGACAACCCTTATACTGGTAAAAAGGGTGATCTAAATTATGACGTTGACAGAAATGAATCACAGTAGTCATAATTAAGTGTAAAATCTGCAGTTTATGACTACTAGTAATCTGCAGTGCTATAAAAAAAGGTAATAGCTCGTAGTAGCAGACAGGGTTAGAAAGGGCAGGGTGAGATTATTACAGTCAGGAAGGCAGGTTGTTGCTATGTAAAAGCAGCACATCAAGGAAAAATGCAAACTGAGGTGCCTTCCTCATTTTATTGTCTTTAGAGAGTCAAATTAAAGAAAAAAAGCTAAAACATGCAGGTTTCTTTGATACAACAAGGACTGTTTCAACTTTGGAGAAAATGTTATGAAGCTGATAAATAAGGTATTTTTATGTGTGGCATTCTTACTGTTTGTCATTATTATTTTAAAAGTATCATTTGAGTAGCTGTCTTTGCAGCATGGCAGATGAGGATGCCATCCAGCTCTGAAGATCACGAAATTTCTTTTCTTCAGGAATGTGGAGTTGCTTGGGATATCCAGGCTGGAGCTCAGGGAGGTCAGACAGCCTCTGACTACCTGCAGCAGTCTGAGCTCCTCACCTGTCCTCTCCCTTCAGTCTTCTCTACTCATTTTGAATAGAGGTGAAAAGGACACATTTTGGGGAGGGCTCATCTAGAGACACTTATGAACTATTACTTTGATTTTTTTTTTTTCCTTTCAGTTAATCCACTGAGCTAAGTACACTATATACATCTAACATACAGTCCTGTTATAAAATGAGGAGTTATTGAGGGATTTCAGCAGCTTCCAGAACTGGTATGATGACATGTGAATACTGTAAGGAGAAGCAAAAGGGAAAAAAGATGAGACTTTTTATCATCCTGCCAGTTAGTGTAAACAGGCTGTAAATGGTCTGGCTGCATGTAAGCTGCCAGTGATTTCTTTCCTGTATTTCTCCTCTCAGGTGCTTCTGCTCTGTCATAAATGCTGTTATGAATGGCCAGGCATTTTTTCTCACTGTATCACAACACTGTTTTAAAGTATGAACTTGAAATGCATGTATGATCACTTGTTCTGTGTTTTCTGTATTTCTTTCCAGTGATTATTTGTGACAAATTACAGATTGTCTGATAGAAAATTTAATTGTTAGTATTTCAGACAATTCTCTTTTTCCTTACCTGGTACCCTTAGGCTCTTTCCAAAGGAATCAGTCTGCTGTCAAGACAGGTATCTGGAATCACAGTGATTAGTGAATCAATTTTTTGTGGCAACTTTTGTGCTTTAAAACAAGAATTGAAAGTAGTCTGGAATTTTCTCTCATTGTGAAGGAATTTCTTTCTGTTTGTGATTTCCTGCCATAAGAGATTTCATGCAGATAATGGTTTTCAAAGAATGTAATTGCTTGCGCAATTTGAGATGATAACTTACTAGTTTTTGTTTCCTGTCCTAGCCAAGAACAATAAGGAAACAATAACAGAAACCTAGCAAATTTTGGACTGCTTTATCCTTCTGCTGCTGCAAAACAAAAATGTTAACATAGTATACCCTATATCAACCCAGTCAAAATAACGCTATTAGTCACTGACCTGCTTTTCTTGTCTTGCATGTTACATATTCTCAGAACACTTCAGATCACAGGGCGGAGCTTCACGTAGTGATGGGATTTCTAGAACCATGCTTCTGGTCAGACCAACACACAGACCCATATGCCAGATGTCAGGCTTCAAGACAGGCTTCTGGTTTACACTATAAATTTGGACAGTCCCAAACACTGGAATCAGACTTTTAACTGTATGGTCAATACATGCATTGTCAGCTTTATAAATATACTATGTATTGTTTTCTTCATACAGGTTAACCCTAAGTGTTCTTGTATTCAAAGCCTGTGTTGCCCTCAGTCTGATATATTGCTGTTCAGGGAATGCTTTCACATGTCTACTCCTGGAAAATCAAAGAGAATTATGAAAAGGAATTGCTCACGGATTTCAGTTCTGCATTAGAGTTTCATGTGAGTTGTTTGTCAATCCTTCAATACTTCATTAATATTCAAGAACATTTATACAATATATTATGGCTTCTAAACATTTTATATTAAATGTTAATATAATCAAACATCTACACTTTTCCCCTAGGTACTACCCTGCAAATATACTGCTATACTTAGTGGAGTGTTTTATTATGATGATAGTAATTTCCTAAAGGTATGCTGGCATTATTAATATGCATTTGTATTCCAGACATATAAAGAAGATCTTAGTTGGTTAATAATAAGGAATTAATATTAAACTCACCAAGACTCAATTTTTATTTTCAAAGCTGTCTTAGTCTAGGGAATAACAAATTATTCAAGTAGAAAAACAGAAGTGATGTTAATAGCAGCAACTATAAGACAAATTGAAGGAACAAATTAACAGACAAAATAGAGAGAATCACATATTCATGTAAGCTTTGTTTTGTTATGGTTATGTACTTTGTATCATTAATCCTGAGTACAATAGGCTGGTGAAATGTACACATTAACAGTGGGGTTTCACACTTGCCCAGCTTTCTGGTATAAATTTTTTTAGAAACACAAACTGTAAAGAGATTAATACACAATTTTAGCTTTTGAAGCAGTTTTTTTAATGTTCTTGTTATAGGAAAAAGGTCTTATGAGTGTGGGAACTACATATCAGCAAGTGCTTGATTTCCAGTGTGTTTACAGTTTGGTAGTATGGAGCATCTATGATGTTTTCTTCTCAGTGGAAATCATGAAAGATTTGAGGAAGGAAATCTTTCCTTCTCCATTTTTGTTTCTGGTTTTGAGTCTTGTATTTCCTTTCCAAATGATTTCCTCCTGTTTCTCATAAAACATTTTCTATAAATATCCTTTCCCACTAGACATGCGGCAGAGAATCTGCTGTTATTAGCCCATCAGCTTTTTCTTTCTGCTGGACTTCACAGCCTCCTCTCCCCAGGTCATTCCACTGCTGTCTCTACACACTCACTAAAGGGAGAAGCTGTGAGGGAAAATGTGGATTTTCCACTCCATGCATAGTCCTGAAGGAGGGACTGTGGAATTGCATGTGGAACTGCACAACCAGCTAGTAGGGGTTTCTCTTTGAGCCCCAAAATTTTGTACGCAAGGGGAGAAGACAGCAAGAAATTTGAGTCATTTGTTGGGGGACAAAGCCACCTTAGCAGGGGAAATAGCTGCCTTTGACTGGCTTTCCAGAGGGTACAGCAGAAACAGGGAAGGTGTCAACCAGGAGTTTGTCCAAGTCCTAAATAAATTTTTGAGGGGTCTGGAAGTTCAGAATTATGACACAGTCCCAGTGGACCTGGCCTAATTGTAGCCTGGATTTATACCAATTACCATACCTGTAACAGAGGCAGGCCTGATGTGCATCCTGAATACTGGGAACTAACAGTTGCCTGCATTCATATTAGGGTTCTTCCCTAGAGGAATATCCCATTCTTCTATTTAAAAAGACAGTAATATGTTATACTCATTATAGGTGAAAAACTTGCTGGTAAGCATAATACAGTGCATGAATCACTGAATATAAAACAAGTTTGCAAACAACGTTTCAGAAAAATTTCTACATTAAAACATCATTTTCTAAACCCATAACTTCATCTTTGAGATCATCCACATTTCCTAAAGAAAACTGTGGAGCTGGAGTCTTTTCCCTTTGTGTTGACTCTGTTACACTGAGGAAATTCAATGGCCCACATTTAAATGATCTGTATGGAGTGAAGCTTTCAGAAGTGTCTCTTCTGCTCACTGCCCTGCCTATGGCATTGTATTTGGTTTGCGTGCCAGGGTTTTGGCAGCCGGGAGGGCTACAGGGGTGGCTTCTTTGAGAAGTTGCCACAGACTTCCCCCATGTCCGACAGAGCCTGTGCCAGGATGGACCTGCCACTGGCCAAGGCTGAGCACATCAGTGATGGTGGAAGCACCTCTAGGATAATATATCTAAAAAGGGAGAAAAACTGCTGTGCTGCAGCAGCTGGAGAGAGAAGTGAGAACATGCAAAAGGAACAGCCCTGCAGACACCAAGGTCAGTGCAGAAGGAAGGGAGGAGGTGCTCCAGTCACTGCAGCAGAGATTCCCCTGCAGCCCGTGGTGCAGCCCGTGATGCAGACCATAGTGAGGCAGCTGTGCTCCTGCAGCCCAGGGACATCCATGGGGAAGCAGTGACCACCCTGCAGCCAAATGAGAACCGCACACTAGAGTAAGTGGGTGCCCGAGGGAGGGTGTGACCCCATGAGAAGCCCATGCTGGAGCTGGCTCCTAGTGGGACCCCTGGAGAAAGGAGCCCACACTGGAGCTGGTTTGCTGACAGGTCCTGTGACACCATGGGAGACCCATACTGGAACAGCCTGTTCCTGAAGGACTGCACCCTGTGGAATGGAATCTATGCTGGAGCAATTCCTGAAGAACTGCAGCCCGTGGGAAGAGCTCACATTGGAGAAGTTGGTGGAGGACTCCTGTGCAAGGGACCCATTCCAGAGCAGCGGAGGAGTGTGAGGAGTCCTACCCCTGAGGAGAAAGGAGCAGCAGAGACAATGTGTGATGAATGACCTCAGCCCCATTCCCTGACCCCTTGTGCCAGTGATGAGAGGAGGCAGAGAAATTAGGAGCAAAGTAAAGCCTGGGAAGAAGGAGGGAAGGTGCTTTTAATTTGGTTTCATTTCTTATTATTTTATTGGTAACAAACTAATTCCCTCCAGTCAAGTCCATTTTGCCTGTGATGGTAACTTGTGAGTGATTTGACCAGTGAGCCTTTGGTTGTTATTCTTCCTCCCCTGAGGAGTGATAGTGTGACTTTGATGGGCACTTGATGTCCAGCCAATGCCATCTGCATGTCATGGTCTCTGTGGCTGGTACTCTCTGATGGTGGCTACAGCCTCCTGAGGGACCAGGGAGGATGGGGCTTCTGAATCAGGAGGTGCAGAGGAAGATTTCTTAGCAGAAGGGATTTTGTGTCATCGTGGTCAGAAAAAAGGAGCATAGTACAAACTGGCTTGCATTGCACACAAAAAACATTGCAGCCACTGGTGCAGATTAGACTCTATTAATTTTACATGTGTTAATCCAAAATATGTTAATCCAAATTGTAATTCCCAGCCTGCTGAGACAAGAATTGAATTTCAATTCCATAGCTAGACAAGTGAAGATGGGAACTGTAGGAAAAGTTTATGATCACAAACTACACACCACTATTCAAATTAATGCTGCCTACTTTGTAGTTTGGTGTCCCAGTTCCCTCAATATTACAGAATCTCTCTGGGATAGGAATCTTCAGCAACAGCATCTCGGTGACCTCTGTCCTGCTGTGCAAGACAGAAAGCTGAGTCCTCTTGAGTCTTTTGTAGATATCTAATGTTTGTGGTGACCAAAATTCATGCTAGCCCCTTTCCCAAAGGCTCTTGAAAGCTGTCTGGGGGAGGCGAGCTGCATACCTTCCAGGGCCGTCAGAGGCAGGGCAGCATTCCTCTGCTCCCAGCCCTCACCCATCTGTCCCCCATCAGCTGGGGGATACTAAAATAAATCAGGAGTGGGCTGATGCACAAGCTGTATTACAGAAGGTATGTCCTCCCCAGGAAATGTGTAAACAAATATTTGAAAGATCTAAAAATATGAACAAAGATGCCTCTGTCGCAAGCAACGAACCTTCAAAAGTCTGCAGCACATGTTCTACATACAGTTGTTACGTAGTGAAGTTAAATTGCTAAATAAAATTAGTTTTAAATAGCCAAAGCTACAGAATCTTCAGCCTCAATGTAGCATCCTTAATATTAAGTTTTTAGTTTAGCATCTTGCTCGCTTTTGGTGTGGCCTCATCTGTGTAATGTATTAGATATATAACAAATAAATATTATTTCAAAGCATCCACTTTCTTCTGTGTAATGTTCTCCTTCGGTCTGGCCTTTGCTACTGAAAAAAAAAATCAGGCTTACATCTGTAATATTGTTCAAAAAGTTGGAAGTGCTGCTGAAGATGATTGTATCTGCTCTGAATTTTGTCTAGTGCTAAACACTTGAAAACTTCCTGCTTCAGCACCAGTAGTTCTCCTCTCTCATTGTGCTTGGTCAGTAAAAAGTCAGTAAGAAACACAGTGTCAGGGCAGTGCTACAAGGTTTTCATTTGTCTGGTCTTTAATAACAGTATTTCTCCCAGTTCAAGCACACTAACTCATATCCTGTTGCTCTTGCTCTGTCCAAGACCTTCTGATGTTAATGACTCTTTTCGCTTGTGCTGAATCTCTGCCCAGTTATGTGTCATGAACAGCTCTGCTCCCTTACAGCCATATTTCCTCACCCTGGCTGGAGATCGGCTTATAAGGAATGAAGTCACTCCCAGCCATTACTGGTCTCTGTGGCACAAAGCTCTTCACATTTCTCTAGCCCAAATTCTTATTTTACACTAGTGTAAGGCTCTCTGCCTTTGCTATCCAAGCTTGTCCTTTATCTGTGCAATTAATATGTCCTTACAATATTTAATTATCTACTTTGTAAAGAGATCTTTTACAAGCTTTTTAAAGGGGTTGTAAGGCAAAAGGAATCTAAAGGACCAGACAAAAAAGGAGCACAGTTGCTCAGCTATATTTTTCAAAAGCAGTTGGTTTGTCAAAGATGAACTCCTTTCTCTGACTTTCTGTGAATTATCTCCATTTAAAGTCTAACTTTCTGGGGGTTTCTTGAGTTTCACTCTAACTGGTACTTTGTCCTCTTCTCTTCGTTCCTATATGAACTTCCTTAGTAACAAAGAACTGATATTTTAATGATGTTTTAGGGTTTTGTTTGCATGGTCACAGCCATGTAAATGTTTAAATGATACTTTTCCTCTGTTAAAATTTGATTTCTTTCATTTTTTAAAGGTTTCCTTTGGCAGCTGGGAAGTAATTGCATGCAATTGCTTATATTATATAACCTTAGCCATTCCAGCTACCATTTTTCCCAGTTAAAAGGATATCTACCCCTCATGAAAAATACTGTTTGATTTCAGGGGCTTCCTCTCATGTTTCTCAGCGTGGACAATTCTGGATCAGTCCTCCTCTGCTGTTCCCATTGCTCTAGTGCATCTCCTCTCCTCAACTGTTTGTACCTTCTTTGCAGAGAACCCGCAAGGAGGAGCAGGAGAATGTGTTCTCACAGGACTGCTGCTTCTCTGAATTTTTATGAATGCTTTGCACTCCTACAACATCACATTTACTCAGCGTAGCCCACACCACCACCAAAGGGCATGGGAAAACCAGAAACTTGATCTCCTGCCTTCAGAAAACTGGATAAAGTTTTCATTTGTTGCTTTTTAAAAAGAGGTCAGATTGATAACTACAACAACAGCTTCGTTTCTCTTTCTCTTCTCTAAAGTATGTTCCATGAATTACTTATCTCCCTGTGAGACAAACTTTCTTCATGGAAAAATTCCTGTTTCTGTGGTTGACCATTACACCTTATATTTCCAGTTGCCAATTCTTGACCTTTTGATCTATATCACAATTATAATTTTTCTTTTTGATTACTGTTTAGACCTCCTGTCTTGGTGTATCATTTTTCTCAATATTGATTTTTCCCCTTCTGAGAAATGAATGTACACCCAAGGGAATATATTTTTACAAAGCACATTTATATCTATATGTATGTATTATTTCATAATATTAATCCCTCTGTAAAATACTGGCTTATAACCAGGTAGAACATAGAGTAGTTTCAGGTGCTTATGTCATCCAGGCAAAAGTCACAGAAAACCAATTACAAGTCAGTTTGTGGTTCTGCCTGACCACTCATGTGGGATGCTAAAAGAAACTAAATATTCTTTTATTTCTTCACATTGGTTATAATTGCTGTCATGGTGGATAATCAGTCTCTACATCCCCTCCGTGACTGACGGGAGAAGAAAGTGAGATCAGGGAATTCCTGGAGCTGTTACATGGGTGTACAGGCCTGTGATGGGACACATCTTCCTTGGTTTTGCTTGACAGATTACCTTTTCAGAACTATAATAACATACGGTCTCACATCAGCCTCACAAATTTGCCTAACAAGTCACAATAAAATACAAAGCAATTCCCCCCATAATCAAGTGTCACCATGGCTGCCACAGATGAAGATTTTATCATAGCTGTATTGTGTTTGACGATGTTTAACAATGTTTATTAAATCATAGACGTGGATAATTACTATGTTCCTCTCCTATGGGGAAGCATAGGTCTTGATTGCTTTGTGATACAACACAGTTTAAGTCTTCCTTACCTCGACTCCATGGGCTCCTAACAGCTGATCTGAGTGGAGGTAGAGCAGTCAGGACTGTCACTATGACCTTAACAAATCACTGGGAAATTTTTTTATGCTCACAATAGATAGTACAGATTGATTTTCTGTTTGGTTAATGAATTGACATTTGCTGTCAGTGTTATAACCCAACTGCTTGAATATGTAACATATATTCTTATTGTCTCAATAGGGGTACTTGTGTTTGAGCATAACATGCCAGAGTTTTGTGATCTGTTAGAATTAGTGAGTTGAAGATTCCTGAAATTACTATGAATTTATGGTTCCCTAAAGGAAAATTGTTGAACCCTAGAGTTCCAAAATTAAATCACCCTGACAGAGAAACTGTAATTTAAAAATGATCTGTTAATTACTAAATAAATAGCTGGAGCCTTCTAAGGAAAGGCCTTTGCTCTGGCAAGGTACTCCTGATTCATCCATTGGGCCTAATAAAAAATAATAAACTAACAACAAATAATTCAATATGATTCATTGTAGCTGAATACTTGTACTGTAAAAAAAAATAGATTTTGCGGTCATGGTGATAGAAAGTAAATTCAAACGTATAAAATTCTGCCAGCTAGGATTAGATGTACTTGAGTGTTTGGGATTATCTCCCCCTCTAGTGGCTGTTTTATGCAAAAATATGAAAACTGGGATTATCTAGACATACTGTAATTTTTGGAGGGTTTGTAGAAACTTTTAGGTCAGAGAGAAGTGACAAAAGTGGACTGTTTCTTTTTTTACTGCACTGGATTTGAGTGAAAGCGTGTTAGTATAAATGAGAATAAGATTTGAAATTTGTTATTTTCTTAAAACCTTCACAGTGATTTGGATATCACAGAATCACAGAATCAATTAGGTTGAAAAATACCTCTGAGATCATTGAGTCCAAACTTTGAATTATTGAATTATTATAATAATTCAATTATAGAAATATTGAATTAAATATGTCACAGGCTAACCCATAAAATGATGAAATTTTGGGTTTGGATGTGTGCAATAATGTCACACTGTGATCTTATACTTTTTTTATTTGCTGCTGCTCAAAATTTATCTTCAGTGCTTTACAATTTCATGGTAGGTTTTATCCATGCTGGGTGAACAATTATTAGTGCTAGTGGTATTGCTAAGGGGAAGGTGAATGGATTTCAATACTGCTAAGTGAGGCAGTATTGTTACTGTACTTTTTGTTATCATGTCAGAAGTCTTATCTGCTCTCCAAGATCAGTTCTTAAAAATATTTAAAACTAAACTGATCCAAAAACATTATCACTGACCCTGCAGTTATAATAAAGAACTGCTACAAAAACCTCCACTTAGTAATCAGTAGCAGTAAGCAAAACAAAGAACACACTATGAATTTTCAGGAAGGAAATAGAGAGCAAAATGGAAAATGTAATTACCACTGTATAAATTGTTTGCCCACACCTTGAATATCCTGTGCAGTTAAAGGTTTTCCATCTCAAAAAGGATATGTAAGAACTAGAAAAAGGAAGAGAAGGGCAGCAGGGTGACTAAAGGACTGGAATGGCTTCCATAAGGAGGATGGTTGAATTGGCTGGAGAAGAGGTATTTCTGCAGGGCAAGATATGTCAGAAGACCACAAAAATATGAGTGGCATGGAGAAAATGGATAAACGTAGAATGTTCACCATGTTTTTCAAATGCAAATAGGGGATGATAGTGGGAACCAGATTCAAAACAAATACCTGAAAGATCCTCTTCATGCAACGGGCAGAAAAGCTGTGGATCCCTTTGCTGAACAATGCAGTGGGTTCAAACAACTTTGCATGGGGTTAGTGGGAGGCTAGAGAAGGATCTGGAAGAGCTTTCACTGTGATTTCCTAAGCAGAGAAAACCTGGTCTTGGCCTATCCCTGTCCCCAGAGAGGTGCCCAGTGCCAGGACTGGGGCTGCCTCAGGGCTCCTTGGCTGCCAAGCTCCCGGCTGAAGCAGCAGGATAGGGTCTGGCTGCCAGGAACTGTCTCCTGCCCACCCACAGGGCCCCGGGTGCCCTGGCTGGTGTGTCATGGTGGCACCATGACAATAGGCATTAAAAATTGCCTGAACTAAAGACAGTCAGAGCCTGGGAAAATATTATACAAAAATATCACGTAAGCTTGCTCTCTACTCTCCCAAGGTGTCTTGTGACCGCTTTTGAAACCAGAACATCAAACTCTGGAAATATTCCCAAAAGCATTCTCCTGAATTTATTTAGACACACAAATAAGAGCATGATATGTGAATAATCCCTCCATTCCACGCTGAATTAGTCAAGCAACAACTGGAATGTTGTTTTTGCTGTAACTTAAGTTGCAGACAGAAAACACTTCTATGCTTAAACTATCATATAGCTATTACCTGTAAAAATGTACATTAATCTTCAGTTATGGAAACTTGTATTTGTGACTATTTCAGTGAAATGGCTTTCTATTTTTATAAGTGTCAATGTTTTTTTAACAATCTGAAATTCAAAAGAAGATTTTGTACAAATCACTTTGGACAACGGTTCTGTCATACACTTTGCCATTAGGAGCTGAGGGAGATGCTGGGGGCAGTAGGTGACTGCCCAGCAGAGCCACCTGAAGGAGTTGACTAATTTGGGAGTTGTCAGGAGTGAAATGGCTGATAAAATGAGCTGAGAGGAGCTAATGGAGTGACAGGCAGGCTTGGGTAAGTGACTGAGATGAGTAGTGCCAAATTAGTGTCAAATAAATAACTGATGCGATTGAAGTCAAAAGTGGCACAATGGAATTGAGGGACCAAGGTGACTGTAGTGACTCAGGCGTGATGCAGACTGAGACATTCTGAGATATGTTTGGACATACCTATATTACCCTCTATTCACAAAATATGAGCACTGATTGTATTGCTGAGAAGGGGTTACCTCATGGCATGACTATCAGTCCTGAATATCTGAAAATTTTGTTTCTTTGTCATGTTTCAGCATGGATTTAAGAAGGGGAAATTGTGCTTAACCAGCTTGACAGGTTGGACATAAACTGAAACACAGGAAATTCCACTAAAGCATATGGAAAAAAGAGTTATCTTGAGGGTGTTTAAGCAGTGGAAAATTTTAAAAAATTCTGTTGAAATCAATAGTAGAAAACTTCCTTTTCTGCTCTGTGGCTTCTAAGGCCACTGGAAGAGTTTTATGTCCAGTTTTGCATGTCAAATTTTGGCAACAGGACGACAAACTGGTACCACAAAATCATAAAGAACAGAACCTATGAATTCCAAGGGAATGATGAAATAAATAGCTTTTATCCAAAACAATTAGCTTATTTCTAGGAGAGAAAAAATTGACCGAGAAAAAATTGACCAAGAAAACATTTCCCACTGGGGGGCAGTGAGCAAGAGGCTGTGCGAGTTTTAGCTGTCTACCAGAGTTAATCCGCAACAAGCACATTAAAACTATTATTATAAAGGTCACTTTTTCTGCCAAGTCTCTGAAGTATAGATGAGAAAAAAGTATACTTTGAAGTAATAATTGGTACTAATAAAAAAAATGAAATGGGCAAATGAGAACTGGACCATGCCCCTTGGGAGGTTTATGTATGCTTTGCCTTCCAGAGAGTTTAAAGAATAGGTGGAAAATCCTGTTAGGGGATGATGAGGAATTCTTGGGCAGAGACATGGGGTTTCTGCAGGTTTTCTGCAGCTCTGTGTATGTATGTTTCCATAAAAGATGAGCGGGAGACTCCCTCAACCAGAATTCAAATTACATCTAAAGGACCAGAGAAATACATTCCAAGGTGAAATATCTGTCTCAAGTCTGGGCACTGGGTTTCTTACACTATTCTGTAAGGAATTTCAGGTTTTCTGCTCCTGAATTATCTGTGTTTTACTCCTAGTATTTAGCTTTCACATTCCTGAGGATGTGTTGCCATAGATTGTGGGTGAACAAAAGCTTCTGATGCCTCAGTGTCAGGTTGTACATATTTAGTCTGTCCCTCATGTATATTTAATCTTAGACAGCTTTCAGTATGTTCATGATGCATTGTAACCATGGCCTATAGTGCAATTACCACCCTGATTTTTATCTGTCTTCTATCAGAAGTTAGGAAGGAAGAAATTTTCTTGGGGATTCGTTAATGAACACCTTTGGAATTTGATTTATGCATGAACGATCAGCATGTCTAACGGAGTGTCAGCAAGCTCCTTATTTTCAGTGCTACCATCTGGGAGCGAGGAGTGCCGGAAACCTGATAACCTGGTCATTTAAGAGGGCAACCCCCACTGCGTTATCCAATTAGTAGAAAGATGTGCACCTGTAGCATCCGGCTGTATTCAATTTCATTGCGCTTTTGTCAAGCAGTTAAAATAGCGGCGTTTGAAGCTTTTTAACTCTTTTGCCTTCCCCAGGCATGCCAGATGCGAGGGTTGCCCAAACGCAAACATTTGGGGATTCCTGAGAACGAGATGTTAAAGGTGAGATCCTGAAGTATTAGTGCTGTACGTGATACAAGTTTTCAGCTTTTAGGGCGGTAACAAGGTGTGACACCCTGGGCAGTCGGAGGGTGTTGTCGCCGGGGGCTCCTCGGCCGGCTGGAGGGTGGCCGCTGGGAGCGGGGAATTCTGCGTCGCTGCGGGCTTTGGCGTCCGTCCCGCTGTGCGCGGAATCTCCCAGCCACCCGCAGCCCGTTTCCATGGGAAGCGGGACTGACCTCGGGCTGGAAAGGGAAGTTAAGTTCTAAAAGCGCCCACCGGACGGCGAGGGGCGGTGGCGGAAGCCCCTGGCCACGGCAAGCACTGCGGGCGATGGAGGCGGTGGCGGGGCAGGCGCCGGCCCCGGCGGAGCGCGGCGCGGACACGCTGCAGGTGCGGGCCCGGCCGCCCGGGGCTGCGGGAACAACGCGCAGGGAGCGAGGGAGGGAGGAAGGGAGAGCGGCCGCCGCCGGGATCCCCCGGGGCAGGCGACCCGCGGGGGTGCGGAAAGTGCCGCGTTCGCAGCCTGCGTGGGAAAGGGAGGTACGGGGCGGCTGCGCCGGTGACTTTTGTCCCCAAGGTGTGCGAGGGTGCGGACCCGCCGTGTGCGGGGCGGCGGTCACCGCTTCTCCCTCTGCTCTGGTGAGGGGTGCGCTCAGAGCTGGTGAGAACCGGGCGTAGTTTGTCTCCTCGGAGAAGGCATTTTTGTCTGTGATGAAATTCAAACTTTTGCTGCTTATAAAGAAACTATGCGTTACTATATCTTGCGGTTGTTTCTAATGGCACTTACTAGTCTTGTGACAAAACTTCACGTATGAAAACAGTAAAGCAGTGTGTTTTCACTAGCACCAGCGTCATAGGGTGCTCCGTAAGTCCTTCAGTAAAGAGGAATCGTGCAAATTCCTGTTTCGGCATCACCCTGGAAGTCTGTTGCTTTCAGCTCCATTTTTGATAGTTGCTTTATTACTAGCTTTGTTGAGTCGGAGCACACATCAACATTATTTCAAGGATTAACACAGTTAATAGAACTGTTTCTTGTAAACTGTTTGTTTTCCCTTTGTTTTGGCTGAGTCCTCGATGTATCTGCGAGCAGAGAGGTTTCCAGTGTGGTCTTTGGCTGTTGACGGGAGCTAACTTGATTGCCTTTTCCTGGAGGGGGTGTGTGGCTCAGAGATGCTGGGCATGGCTGGATTCCATATAGACTCACATAATGTTAAAGCAATGCAAGTACCCCTCATCCTTAAATTTTGCAGTAGTTACCAGGACGTGGTCCAGATGCATTTGAGCTATTATTTCTGTACAATTGCATACTTAAAAAGTGGTTGTGCTTATCTCTTACAAGAGTAGCTTGTTTCATAGGAGCGCTGTCCTACCAAAACTTAAAATTTTCAAGCAAAGAGAGTCAGTTCAATGCTGTGGTAATATAATCTAGAATACATTAAACTTCCATAAGAAGATATTATTTGGTTTACAAGAGGTTAATTAAAAATGTAATTAATTAGGTATTTGACATGTGAAGCTAGGGATAAAAACGAAGCCACTCTTTCTTATTAACGTTTATTTGAATTTTAATCACAGCATTATTCAGTTGAGAATTTGACTCCTATTTTTCCTTTAGCTTTTGTGGATATGAGGTGATGTATAGAGAACTTTTTAAAAAATGTATAGTTTAATTACACTTACTACAAAAGAAACTTTTTCTTTTGTGAAATTTGGTAATGAAATCTACATTAGTAAGCAATCTGTGTCTTGTTTTTTTCTCTTTTCTAGAATGGGGCTTGATGATGTACCTTTCAATAAGCAAAAATGTCCAAATGTCCTCCAACATTTCAGCAGCCTATGTTTTGCAGGGAATGGAGGAAGATAGAGATAAAAGAGAATTTGTTCCACAATTAAGCAGTTCACAGTTCAACCACTAAGGACAAAAAAGTTGCTGTGTTACTCTTGTGTAGTGTAACTTGCCTTAATAGGAGTTTTTAATAAATAATCCTCCACTCAGCATCATACATCAAAATGAACAGGGGCAGGAAGCTACATGATGTGTATTTTTCTGAGGATGCATGCAAAGTTGCAAGGAGAGATAGTTAAGGTGTGGGAACTGGAAAGGAAAAGCAGATGAAAAGATGGAACTCCTTCTTCAATGTCCAATGAAGAGATAAATTTTCTGCCTTTTGGGCCTGTAATTTTTTAAGCATTGATTGGCATAATTAATCAGACTTATAAGTATCCACTTGCTTGCTGGTGGCAGAAACCACTGAATACTGATTCTGAATGTTACAGTGTGCAGCAAATTACATGAAACAGGCTGTTACTGTAGTGTAGGGTGGCTGAAATAAGCTTAGCAAAGGCTGATGGTTAACCTGCTGATAAAGCTGCCTTTTGTTTTTATCACCAGTAGGATACTACCAGAAATTAAGGACGACTATGCAGCAGTAGAGAGGAATTGATGCAGTAGCATGAGAACTATGTGTAGAGTTAATGAATTTTCTAGCAGGCCTTTCTAATCAAAAGAAAACAGAAGCCCAATGATGCTGTTTTGTTGGAAATACAGGGATGAATGAGCAATAAATCAATATGGATTCCATTTGCCAAATATATTTGGATAAAATGTGACATCATATGTCTAAATGAGAAAGAAGGATTTTTCTTAGGCACAATCAGGCTGTGACTGGTTAAAAGAATGTCATGGGTCCTTACTGGTTTCAGTTTTTCTAACAGGAGCCCAATAATTTTTGAAACTGCTTAAAAGACACAAGGAATATTTCCAAGGGACTGTGACTGGTATTGAAGATGTATTTAATCATTACAATTAATATTCAGAAGATTTACAGATAAGGAAGACCTGTGTCACTTAACCTAGATCAGACAATGTGTTGTACTCCAAACACATCAAGAATGATAACACTTCATGACAGGTAACAATCATGTGCCATAGAAGCAGAAAGAGGTTTAATAGCCAGCAGCTACAGGGCATCGTGTCCAACCCCCTCCACTCTGAATGTGCAGGGAGAGATGGTAAGCTGGGGACACAGCAATAGCACAGCTCTGGTTGCTCAGCAACAACTGCAGCTTTTTTACTGTGAGCATGTGTTAGCAGCCAGTAGCAGTCATGCTTTTTCCAGAAAGGTTTGATTTAGTACCAAGGAGAAAATTTCTCTCTGACATGGTTGGAAGACTTGGGCTGCTCAGCCAGAAAGCCCAGGATAACTGTATAACTTTGCATTATTGCCACTTTTTTGGAACTGAATAGGTTTTGGAATTTGTTTATTTAATGTTGAAATTTGCCATCTATACTTTCTCTATTGCTGAAGTTATGTAAAGGGAAGTGCTTGGTTATTGGAAAATAACTGGTTTTGCTTGTAGGTTTCTGAGTAGATATTTAAAATACCTGAAGGGGGTGTTGGGGTGGGGACCTGGGGTTGAACCACAGGTAAAGAGATAAGATTGAACACCTTCTGCCTCTGTGCAGTGGAACTGCTAATGATGAAAGGCTGCAGCTGGTCCAGCTTAACTGCACAACAGAAAGGGACATAACACCAATAGCTCTGGGAAATGACAGCGTGCCTCCCATGTTGTCGTGTTCCTGTCATACCCAGTAGATTGCAGGGTATTGTGGTGTAACCCAGCTGGCAAGTAAGGCCCATACAACAGCTCACCTACTTCTCTCCTTGCACTGGGATGGGGGAGAGTATTAGACTAAAAGTGAAGAAACTCGTGGGTTGAGATAAAAACAGTTTAATAAGGAAAATAAAGTCCTGTATGCAAGCAAAGCAGGTTAAGGAGTGCATTCACCACTTCCTATAGGCTCCATCACATGTAGTGTGACTTGGGAAGGCAAACACACCATTTCTCTGAATGTCTCCCCTTTCTCCTTCTTCCCCTGCTTTATATACTGAGGATGATGCCATGTAGTCTGGAATACCCCTGAAGTCAGCTGTTGTGGCTGTGCTCCCTCCCAGCTTCTTGTGCTCCCCCACCCTTTTGTTGGTGGGGTAAGAAAGCCTTGGTGCTGGGTAAGCGCTGCTCAGCAGTGACTGAAACATCCCTGAAATATCAACACTGTTTCCTGCACAAATCCACAACATGGCCCAGTACAAGTTACTAGGGAGAAATTTACGTCATCCAAACACAGCACATAGGGTATCGGGGAATTGGATTAAAAGTGAACAAAAAGGCTAAGTGCAGAGAGTGGCACTTGACATTCCTTGTATTTTCTAAGATTGAGAAAGGGCAGGTTGAGTTACAGAAGACTCCTTGGAGGCTGTTGCAGGACAAAAAAATCTCAAATCTCTTCACTTAATATTTTGAGTACAGTTTGCCCTCAAGTATCTATTCCATTTGTACTCAGATATCTTTCCTGCTTGGCTGAGGAAACAGAAAGGAGGTGCCCTCTGTAAGGATGTTAGAAGCATTCAGGACTCCTAGAAAAGCTGAAGACACTGCTAAAGTATCATGACAAAAAAAAAGAAATATTAGTATGTTGTATGAAAAGTACTAGAAACTTCAGATTCTTGGAGCAATAAATCCTTCATGTTGCTGAATCTGGAGTTTTGTCTTCTAATCTATGTTCCATTTGTGATTCCCACATTGTTGTTGTGACTAGCACCTATGAATGTAATTGTTGTTACAGCAGGTTGAAGAATGGTGTAAATTGCAAATTTTAGACTAACTTAAATGACTTCACTTCTATTACCAGAATGCAGAAGGAGCTGGGATTTTTTTTTACTGAAATATATGACTCAAGCCTTTGTATTTTAGATAATAGCTTACAAAAGAAAATATACCAGGTTTTTCCACGTAGTGTTCTGTGAACACTAAAAATTTAAAGAAAAATCAGATTTTTACTATGGAAAAGAAGTGTTTTGTTTAGCAGATAATAGAGGGTGGAGTATCAAAGTTCCAACTGCTAAGGGATTATGAGATCACAACTTGGATGTGCGATCAGGTGCTAGAAGTTTGAATCAGTAGTTTCTCCTGCTTTACCATTTTATTCCTAAAAATCTATATACCAGAAGCATTTTAAATGTCTAGCATGGAGAAAATAACATGCATTCTGCCTCTCATTAACTTCATTTGTCATGTTTTAAGATGCAAAAATGTAAAATGTGGAAATTTGGATCAATAGATTAGAATCTATTAGAAATAAATATCAATCAAAGGTATTAGTAAATAATCAAAGAAATAAATATCTAATATCTATTAGAAATAAATATCAATCTATTAGAAATATATTTCTCAAATCTATTTCTAATGATCTTTAGTTTAATAAAGAAATAAAACTTCCTTTCTTCTTGTTCTGAATTATTTTCTATTTTCAAAGTTTTGACCTCTTGAAGAAGAATGCTTATTATATGTGGTGAACTGTTTATTAATATAAATCAGGTCAAGAAACACAGAACTCCTTTCTATGAAATAATTTCTTTTACTCTTGATGCTCTATGAAATGTTGTGTATGTGCAAAGGATGTATAAGTAAGATGATCTTTCTACTAGGATTTATTAGTAGGATTTTTAGCTGATGGCATTCATTGGCTGTAAAGATGGAAGATTGATTTTTTTGAGGGAAATGTAAAAACCAGCAGAATGGTGGGGGAGAGAGTGAGGGTGCTTTCCACCAGTGTGGCCACGTGATGGGTGCCTGCTGAGCACCCTTCTAGACTGGTCTGTCTATGCCTCCAGTGCAGCATGCGGCAGTGATGAGCATCAGGAATGATACTTGGCCCTTGTCTTTCCTTGGGACTTGTCCAAACTCCTTATTATTACTTCTTACTGGAGTATGCCAATCAAATATAAATGTTGCTTACTGGTTTTTAAATCTCTTTGCACATATGTTATCCAGTAATAGTTATCAAGCATCTCTATGGCTATTTTCTACTCTGTTATGCATTATGTTTGGTTTTTTCTAATATAAACTAAAATCTTCAAAGACAAAAAGCAAAGAAAGAAGGAAGTGAGGAAGGGTGGTCCTTTTGCCAGAAGGAATGGCTTCCTATAAGCATGGCAACAGCAATTTAGGGGTTTGCAGGTGCAGGCCATAGGGAATAACAGCACAAGAGTATTAGCACCAGAGCAGCAAAGGGAAAAAACCTGCCCACAGAGGCTCTGGAAAACAGCTTGGGTGCAAGACTACAGAACTTTAAGTCTTTGGCATTATTGAGGTGAAAGCACCTGAAAGTACCATCCCATAAGATGTTTTCAGATTTGCTGTAATTTAAAAGCTGAAGTTCAAATCTACTGAAATACATCAAGGGACTGTAACGGTCTCAACAAAACGGTGAGGTGAAGGTTTTAACCTTCACCTGTGGTGGGGTTATTTTATATCCCTCCCAGATGATATGAACAGGCCTCTGGACAATTATTTAACTGTAGTGAAGAGGGAATTCCTGCTAAAAGCTGAGAAGCAGAGTTTTCAAGTCTGTTGGTTTAGCCACATGCAGACAATGAAGTAACTTCGGGGAAAAGCTTTTGGAATCTTACTTTGTTTTCTCAGAAGCACTGTTACAACGGTATTCAATTACAAGTAATTTTAAATCTTAAGAAAAATGTGAATAAAGGGGTTTGGATATGAACTTCCCCCTGCCCTGGCTTGCTATGTTGCAGTAATGGGATCATGGTTGGGGAAAAAGGCAGTGGAAGTACTAAGTAAAAGAGAAGTCTCGATACAATGGTTTGTTAGGGTAGAGTCTCCAGAGCTCCAGTAAATGTAGGTTGATCATTAAATAAAAAAAGTCTCTGAATGCTTAGAGCATAGAGAAGTGCCTTGTTAGAGGACTGGTTTCAGAAAGAATGAAAGACTAAAATTTTATTAAGAAGAGAGAATTTTACTAAGAAGGAGAAAAAAGAATTACAGTGTGGAAAAGAAGCAGAAATCGATGACTTTGCTTATTACCTTTTTGTTTCTCCAGAGAAAAAGAACTGGTATGAAAGCCAATGCTACTATGTTGGCTGGTTGGCAAGCACTATGTTTTTCATGCCATAGCTGCTGCTATTAAAAATTGCCAAGTGGGTGTTTTTTATTAGTCAAAGAATTGGATAGCATGAATTAACTATACTTAGTTGCTGCAGCTCTGTTTAATTAAATTTTTATCAAACTTAAATTTTAAAGAAATGAGTAGGTAAAAGTTGCATTAAATGGAATTTTGTTTGGTGGTAAATAAGCCCAATAGACTGAAAAATGAATAAGGCATTCTAAAAGACTACTTGGAAGTAAGTATTAATTTAAAATGTTATAACCTTACTAAATAAAAACACTTCCCCCATCACTTTCTATATTTTGAAATCTATGTGTGGAAGGATTTAATTTCATTTGGTTGTGCATGTATTAGTAAATTAGAGGAGGGAGAGAAAACAAGGAAGACACTTCACTTGCAATGTTTTCAAACTGAAGCCTTGCATGAGCTAGTAACACAGCTGAACAAATATCTCTTCCTGAGTTACTGTGAAAGAAGTGCCATGCACAAGTTATTTACATCCTATATTTACATA
The DNA here is from genome assembly GCA_013399835.1 of Leptocoma aspasia. Classification (NCBI taxonomy): domain Eukaryota; kingdom Metazoa; phylum Chordata; class Aves; order Passeriformes; family Nectariniidae; genus Leptocoma; species Leptocoma aspasia. The sequence goes on along the minus strand of VXAX01001529.1, from coordinate 935,481 downwards.
TGGTCAAAGTTTTATGATTGGACCATTCTTAAAGTTTTTTTCTCACCCTAAATGATTCTATCACTTACTCAGTGTGAGTACATAATGTCTCAGCTGCAGAGCTGGTTCTGTCTCTGGAGCATAAGAAGTGCTTTTCTTGTGACCCGTAGGTCAGAGGAGTTACTCCTGTGAGCTCCGTGCACCTGTGAATGGAGATTTAAAAATCTGTAGAGCAGTTTAGTTCAGCTGTGTCTGAACAGCTCTAAAAAACTGTAAACAAGTGTGGTGAAAAAGCCTAAATTCAGCACAGCAATCGACCCCCTCAAATGTTGATATTACTAAAAGGGAAAAAAAGTTTCCAAATGTGTTTAATTGCTCCTGTGTGGATCCAGGTGTTCTTTTGGTGCTGGCAACTAAGCTTAGGACAGTTTTGGGACATGGAACAACTTGCAGGGCCTGAATCAAAGGCCTTGTCTGATATCCATTGATAGCCAAACAAAAATGTGAGCTTTTAATTGACAATTTTTTTTTTTTGGCTATTCCATGGAAAACAAATTATCCAAATGGACGTTTTGTTCTTAGTGCTAAGATGCCCAGAAACATCCCAGGTACAACCAAGCTTTTAGTTATTGATTGACCGATGTGGTTTGCATGTCAGAAAAATATCAGGCATGTGTCATTAAGGCTTGTGCTGCTGAATCCACTTCCAGCTAAAGTAAATAAAGGCTAGTAGAACAGAAAACACAAACGACTACAAACATCACTACCTTCACTTGAAAGGATAACAAAACAGCTTGTAGAAAGTAGTTAATATCTGTAAATGTATTTACTACCTTAAAAAGTGATAAATGACATAAATAATCAGTTTGCCCAGCTTCCTGTGCTGATCTAGGAAAAATACAAATAACTTTTTTGACCTTTATAGCGGTAACTTCAAAAAAGTTGCATTTTTCACAAATTTCTATTTCATCATCTAATATGCCTAAAATGGAAATGTTGTTTACCACTTGTCTCCAGTAATCTTTTACATGTTTTAGACTGTGTGTTTGTCTTAGGCTTAATGAAAAAGGGACATTTTAACTAGTAGTGATCATGACCCCTTAAAATTAGGATGAATCCTAATTTCTGTATGTTAGCCAGTTGCTCACAAAGGTAGAAATAGGGTTCATGGTAGTAATGATCAGTTCAGAGACCATAATTTTGATGTGAATTTAGGTTTAGATTTGTTATTTTCCCATTTGCTTACACTGAATTTTCATCTGCCGTTCCAACACATCATAGTTGCTCACTCTTGGAAGTTTCTGTAATTCTTTGTGCTCCTCCTTATTAACTTGAATAGCATAGTTTTGTCTGCAGATGTCACTCTTGTAGCTGTTCTTTTTTCACCTGACTGTGCAGATGACTGTAGTGCTCCACTTATACCTTAAAACTGTTGCTGTAAGATCTAACTGTTGATTTTTTCCCTATCCTCTCCATTCCAACATTTAATCAAGTCTCTATCTTTGAAGGTCATTTCCCTTATGCTTTTCCTGAAAGCACTTGACAATTGATCTTTTTGAAAGCTTTATTTGCAAATCCATATAATTTAGCTCAATCTTCTTTACACTAATAAGCACTAATGCTTATTAACCTCTTTCGTGAACCTCAACAGTTCATGATGAGTGTTTTTCCCTTTCACAAAAATCTTTGAGTTTTCCTTTGGAAATTAAATAATTTGAGCTGCCTCTTAATTATATGTTTTAATATAATGCATGTTACTTTGCCTACCAAGGCTTTCCTCATCAGGTGTTTCTCATTCAACTAGCTCTGAAGGTGCACATTTATTTTATTAGCCAGTGCCCAGTCCTCTGAGACTGATGCAGAGTACATGTCACATTAAGAAGTTTTACTCTTGTCTTTGAATTCCTTTGCAATTTTTCAGCATCTAGCCATGTGAGGCATTACCTTCCATTCATTTAAAAAAAACAAACAAGTTTTTTTCTTTTTTTAGCTTATAAACTCACCATCTGGCCCTAATATATTGCCTCCTTAGTGGGAGGTTTCTGTGAAGAAAATATTAAATTCTGCAGCAAGCATGTATACAAATTTAGTACTCTTATATTGCTTTCTTGTAGAATCACAGAATGGTTTGAATTGAAAGGGATCTTAAAGAACATCTAGTTCCAACTTCCCTGCCATGGGCAGGGACACCATCCAGTAGACTAGGTTGTTCAAAGCCCCATCCAGCCTGGCCTTGAGCACCTCCAGGGATGGGGCATACACAGCCTCTCTGGGCAATCTGTTCTGTTGTCTCACCATCCTCACAGTAAAGATTTTCTTCCTAATATCTAACATAAATCTACCCTCTTTCAGTCTGACTCTATTTCCCTTTGTTCTGTCACTACATGCTCTTATAAGAAGTCCCTCTTTGTCTTTCTTGTGAACTCCCTTCAGGTGCTGGAAGGCCACAATTAAGTCACCCCACAGCATCTCCAGGCTGACCAAACACTATTTTCTCAGCCTTTTGCTTTAGGACATGTGCTCCATCCCTCTAATAATGTTGTTTTCCCCCTCTGGACACACTCCAACAGGTCCATGTCTTCCTGTGCTGGTTGCAGCACTGCAGGTGGGGTCTTACCAGAGCAGAGGTGCAGAATGCCCTCCCTTCCCTGCTGCCCACACTGCTTTGGATGCAGCCCGGGACACGTTTGGCTTTCTGGGCTGCAAAAGCACATTGCTGGGTCATGTCCAACCGCTCATCCACCAGCACTCCCAAGTCTTGCAATGCTATGTTTTTTTTGAAGACATTGTGGGAAGTTTCCTATTATTTTGGTGCACCATGGAAGGGACCTCATTATCACCACTTTGTATTTCTTATTAGCTATTATTCAGTCTGCTTCATCTCATCTTATTGCATCTTTTTCTAAGCTGTCAGATTTTAATTTATCTGGATTCTTTCCATGTCTTTGTTGTTCCAGCTTTTTTGGAGGATGCCTGCTGGCTTTTGCTCTACTTTTTAGCTATGCTGACTAGCTTATGTTTTTTCTCAAGTTTTTCCATGGTAGAAACTGTGCAATTGCACTCTCTGTTTTCCGTATGATGTTCTTAAATAGTTTGCACATTGTCTGCAGAGATTTAGTTGTTTTGACTGGTTGTTATTTCTATCTTACTTTTAGCAGTTCCCCAGTTTGAAGATGCATTGGCTTTTCTAAAGCTTTTGTTAGTGCTGTTGTGGTGACCCATCCTTAAGGGGAAGGAAACACCTAAGATTTGTACATGTTCTTTGGTCAACAGGAACAAAAAAAAAAAAAAAAAAGGCGTCTGCAAACAATTAGAAAATTTTTTTGGTGAATTACATACTTGGAATGGAAGTTGGTGTGTAAGTCTCTGACCTACTATATTAATACCCAGCAGGGCTTTGGATAAAAGAGTGGGGTGGAAGGGATGGAAAAATTTAAAGAGGGAAAGATTAATTAAAGAAAAAAAAGAGAAAGTAAAGGAAAACAAAGAGGAAAAGCATGAGAAATTAATGAGTGAAAGATTAATCAAAGAAAGGAATAGAGAAAAAGAGAGAAAATGATCATCACTTCTGGTTCCAGCATCGATCCAACAGATAAGCATAGATCTAGCTGTGTCAGTCCAGCCAGTGAAACATCCAGGGTCCTGGGGGCACTGCCCAGGCTTGGGAAAGTACCTTTTTAATGAACAGATTTCTCTCTTTCTATGTTAATTAGTGCAGGCCTTTCTGGAAAGGCATTGGAGGGCTTTGGGGGTCATTGGTGTCTCAGTCCCATGTTATAGTTCATGCCCACTTTCTGCCACTCCTTCCTGCACTTGTGCTGTACTGTGTTGTGGTTTCTTCTCAGGGGAAAGTGCTGCTCCATCTCCAGCCTGGCCTTCTTTCTCCAGCAAAGTCTTGTTCTTTCTCATGATGTGTTAACACCATGAATGAGCACCACTCAGGTTGTTGTGTGGCCTGGTTGGAGTGTGGGGATGCATCACCACATTCCATCCCATCACCAGTCAGGTTCTCTGGGCCTCTACAGCTGTGAGGTTGTTAAATTTTGAATTTTATTTGAACACTAGTATTTGGAACCTGATATTGTACCTTTTTAGGCACTGAGGCCTCATGTGTTTTTGAATTATGAACTTTTTATTATCGATGTCTAAAAAAATTAGTATCATCATCGCAATCTGAAATGGTATTTCCCAGGTGTATATGAATACAGCTGAAGTTACTTGCTGATTCTGTTCCCTGCCATGGGGGGCCCCCCCCATGTCACTGTCAGCATGTCACAGTCAATACTTCCAGGCTCATTAGGCAGACAGTAATATCATATGCTGTGTCTATCTTGTTTATGACTGAAACTTTATGCTATTGGGCTCTGGTTGGCTCACTAATTTGTTTGAACACTGAACTCTTTTAAACCAGTGTGCACATTTCCACATTTCCTGTGTAGTTAATACCTTGATGTATGGCACAAGGTACCAATGGATACCCTCCTTATGCTATTCTGGTAGTTTCTAGTGCTTTGTTACAGCCATTCCTTAGTTTCAAGATGGTATCCCAGATCCCCCAACTTTGTTCCTAAGACTTTTCCTGCTTAGGTAAAAGCAGTTATGTGCTTGTTTTAGTTTTCTGTTTTCTCCCACTTTGTTCAAAAGAACAAACTTTTACTGTCCAACCTTTTGCTATGGCTTGCGGTGTGACAGGTGGAATCTGCTGCTTTATCGTGTCATTGGCTCCCTGTGTTTCACACAAGTGGATATGTATTTTGAGAACAAATGATCTTTAGGGCCTGATAACATTTCCTCAGGCTAGGTTTAAAACCTCCTCTCTAATATTTAAGAGTAAAAGCCACGAAGTTTACCTAAATTGTTTCTTCCAAAAACCATTCCTTTAATTTCAGGAGTGTTCTAATCTTCCAGCGAATTTGGACCTTGTTTCTTTCCTGGTCTTCAGTTGCATGCTGAGAATTTATCATTCTCTTTAGTCTGCATTTCTAGGGATATTGGACTATCTGAGCAGTGCTAGGGATGCTTGAAGATCCTGAGGTAGTGTATTTTTTGCCTTTGATCCTCGTGCTGGCTAAGGTGATGGGCACAATGTCCACATAATTTGAAACAGAAAAGAGCAGAGAAGGTGTGAGGTTTTGTAGTTCCTTAAAATGGAAAATGTATCACTTCCATGGTTACCCAAAATGGCAATCTTCTGTCCTCACAATAATGTATCTTCATTTGCTAAGACTCACACATCCTGTTTGTCTTGCTAAACAGAAGGCTAATTATTTATCTGTCAATGATACAATTGTTTTATCTTGAAATTTTATTTTATTTAGCAGTGGATCAAATAGGCAAGCATAGCCTGGAGAACAAATCTTTTGCCTCAAGCAAAACAGAGAATTACACTAGGGCTTCCTACATGGTAGGCAAGTTTTTTAAGCAGTACTATCTTTCACATAAAATCCTTGTTGAATAGCATTATTAAAGGTTAACATTATGTTAACCTTGTTGTAACATTATTAAAGGTTAAAGTCTTAGTCATATCTGTTACCTCATCAAGCAAGTAAGAGGTGTAATTTTCAGCTCTGATAGCTTTTATTTTCCTCTCCTTTTTTTCTTTTTCTTTTTTTTATTAATGTCTTTGAGCTGAAGATATTAGGTGGCTGACAAATCGCACACTTGTTAGATATTTTAAAGACAAAAAGCATTTTTTGGAGTGACAAGTGATCCATGTGCCTACTAGTGCAGGACCTCACTAAATATGTTGAAGTTTTAATTTTTCTCAGCAAAGCAGTTAAAAATCCTTGCCTTCAAGATATTAAAGACAGTGTTATTTGACTTTGAAAGCAGCTCAAGGTAATATCTACCTTTAGCTCTGATTATTTGCATTGTAGTTGTATCAAGAGGATGCAGCAGAGCATTAGAATATCCTTTTCTTTAAGTTAATGAAATTATATTCAGTGTAGATTTTTATATATGATTTGTAAGTGATCATCTCTGTAAAGAATATTTCCATTGCCAAATTTTATATAGACTGTTTTGTGAAAAAACATGAAAGTCATGTACACTTTCAGCTTTTAACCACTAGATGGTAGCTAACTACTATCTACTACTCCTAATTGCCCATAGCAAAATAATCCTCGTTGCCAAAACTGTGCAATGTAACACTAAAAAAAAAAATCATAGAATATACTGAGTTGGAAGGGACCCATCAGGATAATTGAATCCAACTCCTGGCCCTACTCAGAACACCTCAGGAGTCACACCATGTGCCTGAGAATGTTATCCAAATGCTTCTTGAACTCTGTCAGACTGGTGCTATGACCACTGCTCTAGGGAGCCTGTTCCAGTGTTTAGTTGCCCTTTGGGTGAAAAACCTTTTCCTGATATCCAACATAATCTTCCTCTTACTCAGCTTCAGGCCATTCCCTTGGGTCCTGTCACTTGTCACCACAGAGAAGAGAGCAGTGTCTGCTGCTCCTCTTCCCATCACAGTGTGGGGATGGAGCCCCACTGGTGACTGGTCTCCAGCCTGGTGTTACCCCATTTACTAATTTTGATACTGGAAAATCAACAAAATCTTTTGACATTGTGAAATGAACTTTGATAATTCCTAAAATAGTATGACAGCTCAATATTTTAGTTTGAAAAGTGTTTCTCTGACGCAGTTGATTGTGTGCTTCGTAGTTTTAGTCATCTGCACAGCAGTAATTTACCCCAAATCTGATTTAATGCTTTGTGGGGTGCTGACCAGAGCCAAGGCTAGCCAGAGGCATATGACAGACTAGAATTATTTTTAGAATTCTCAGTTATAATACAAGATTATGTATCCTCATTAATGTATAAATTAAATTATTAAAAATAATCCAACTTCACCATGGGTCTTGCACTCCTAAAGCATCTGGGGAGGAAATTTCTTCTTCTAATCACAGATCTGATGTGATTAGAAGAACAAAATAAAGGTAAAATAGGAGTTTTTTAAAAAGTTGATTAAAATCTGCAAGAAAACTTTTTCTCCCACACATTATAAAAATGTTTATGTAAGTCAAATCTGGTACTGGGACAGAACAAGGAGTCCTTGTTAAGCTTTGCCTCAGTAAGAACTGGTCAAAAATCTGAAAAAAATCAACCTGGATTACTTGAGTAGTTTACATAGCCATTATACACTATTCAATTTAATGCTCTAGTGGATGTAAAGCAAATTCCTGCAGCAATATTTTTATAGCAGTTTAAGCCAAAATCACCTAAACTATAGATTTAAGGCTGAACATTATTTTGTTTTTGTGGTTTATAAGCCAAAGAGGTAGAGGTTATAAGTCTGGCATATAATTGTTGACCAAAAGGTTGCTGCTCAGCCTTCTGGGTTGGTTGCATTAATGTTGTGCTAAACTGACTCTGCTGCAAGTCTGACTTTTGACCCGAGGACAGCAGTGACCTGGTGATGGCAGTTAAACACTGTCGCAACCACTTGATTATCCTTTTTTTTTGGCATGGAAGATGATAGGAAGTTAAATTCCATAAACGTCAATGATCTTTGAATGACTCTAACCAATATCAGTGTGTAATCTAGCACTGTAAATGCAGTCTGCCCCAAGGGTTCTGAGGATATGTTACAGCTGCAAGCAGAGTTCCTGTGTCAGGTAATGATTTGTGATTATTTGATATCAATGCATGTATGGGTTCTCTTCATGGGTTAGATTAATCCTTGTCATGATTGACAGTCATTTTAATTCTAGAAATGTCACTTTTCAAGTTACTTAAATGACTGAGGTTTCTGGAGTTGGAAGACTATTTCTTTTTGCAAATGGTAAATGAGCTGAGAGAGATGCTCTGTTAGGCTTGCCATTTACAAACAGGAAAAGTAGTTCAATATGGGGAAGTTGAGAAAAGATTTAACTGCAGGGATCATGAGATTGTGGAGCTTAAAACCCTGAAAGAACCTTAGACTGTAGAACATCAGATTTTTGACTTCTTCAGGGAATCTTCTTGGTGGGAGCCCATGAAGGAATTCCCTAGTGGGAAACAGGGCTGAAGAAAACTTTGTGACCTGCAAGTATAACATCATTGGAATGCACAGACGGGCCATTCAGTGTGCAGAAGGAAGATGAGACCTTGTAGGAGGCCAACATGGATGAACATAGAGGGTATGAATTCAAACATGCAAGCTTCCTTAGAAGTTTGGGATGAAGTAGAATCAGGGCCACCCAAGAAGGATATAGACACAATGCTTGAGTTCACAGAGATAGAGTTAAGAAGCTCAGCTGGAGTTCAAACTTGTGAGGAGGGCAAAGGGAAATGGTAATATCGTTTTTAAGTACACTGACAGCCCAAGAAAATGTAGGCCCACTCTCAGGGGAACAGGAGACTAAGGAGCAAAGAACATGGGAAGGCTGAAGTTTTCAGTGACTTCTAAATCAGTTTTCATGAGCTGGCTTTGCCCTCTGGCTCTTTTAGACCTTGCATAGTGAACAAAAGTGAGGGATTATCTGTGGTAGCCAAAGGTACCGTCAGGGAGCACTTAAGCCAATTGATTGTACAGACGGGGGGCAGATAAGATACACCTGAGGGTCCTGAGAAAGGAAACTGATGTGATTTTGAGGCCCATCTCTCTTTGAAAGGCCATGGTGATCTGGGGAGGTTCCTGATAAGTGTGAAAAGACAAATATTATATCTGTCACAGAATTAATTGTATTGGAAAAGACCTTTGAGATCAAGTCCAACCTATGACTGAACACCGCTGTGTCAACTGGATCACTGCACTTAGTGCCATGCCCAGTCCTAAACATGTCCAGGGACCGTGACTGAATCACATCCCTGGGCAGCCCCTTCCAATGTCTAGTCACTCTTTCTGTGAAGAAATTCTTCTCATGTCCAACCTAAATCTCCCCTAGCGCGGCTTAAGACTGTGTCCTCTTGTCTATGATGAGGAGAAAAAGGAGGATCCTGGGAATGACACACCAATCAGCTGCTCCTGGTAAGGTCGTGGGGCAAACTGTTCTGGAAGCCATTTCATGGCACATGAAGCACCAAGGAGCTGATTCCAAGCAGCCTTCATAGATTTACCAGTGTCATGGTCAGCCTGATCGCCCTCTGTGGTGAGATGGATGGCTGTGTAGAAAAATGGGAAGAAGCAGTGGTGGGTACTGAGAGAACTCTGCTCATTTAGCTACAGGAAGAGAAGGCCAAGGGGAGATCTTGTTGCAGCCTATAATGGTCTAATGAGAGGGTAGAGAGACAATAGAGCTGAACCCTAGATTAATGCTTCATTAGGGTTTGCAGTGATAAGAGCCAACATACACAAACTGGAACGTGGCAGATTTCAGCTATATGGGAGCAGTCTTTATGCTGGATGGTCAAGTTATGTTGGGCACAGTTATACAGCCCCAGAGAGTGCAGAATTTCCACCCTTAGAGATACTAAGTCTGCAAACATCTCTGAACAACCCACTCTATTGTGGGTTGGACCTGCTCTGAGCAAAAGACTGGTCTAGATGACTTCTGGACATATTTTGAAATTCTCATACTTTTGTGGTTCTGTAAGTTATTTGCTATAGCTTTATAGCATTAAGGAAAGAGATCCATGATTTCTACCTGATTTTTCAAGAAATTTAAGTAAGGAGGTTTTTTCTGCATATTTTCTTTGAAAAGAAGTTTTATTGCTGCATGGCAAAGTTAAGCCTGTTGGGCTGAGCTTTCACTTTAGAAATCACATACATCATGCAAAATATAGAATCACAGGATGGTTTTGGTTGGAAGGAACCTCAAAGATGAACTGGTTCCAGCCCCTCTGCCATGGGCAGGGACACCTTCCAGGTGTCCTAGACAGCCTAGACCAGGCTGTTCAGAGCCCCATCCAGTCAGCCTTGAACACATCCAGGATTGGGGCATCCACAGCTTCCCCTGGGCACCCTGTGCCAGTTCCTCACCACCCTCACAGTAAAGAGCCTGCTGTCCTGCAGCTTAAGTCCATTCTCCCTTGTCCTATCACTATTATGCCCTTGTGAAAAGTCCCTCCAGCCTTCTTTCAGGCCTCCTTCAGGAAATGGTAGGTGCTGGGTCTCCCCTGTGCCTGCTCTTGTCCAGGCAGAATAGCTCCAACCCTCTCAGCCTGTCTTCACAAGAGAGCTGCTCCAGTCCTGTGATCAGCTTAGTGTCTCTCCTCTGGGCTCCTTCCAACAGAATGTAAATAATTAATTCCTCAGTGGTTTGAATATACCCATAGGAATTAACTTTATATGTAATATTTAATAACATATTTAATTTTAAATGATAACTCTGTAAAAGGTTCAGAGAAATTTATGAATGTGTACTTTTGTCCTAAATGCAGTTTTTCAGTCTTTCTCTTTCAAACATGTGTGCACAACTGGATTTGACTACAGTAGGTGGGGAAAATGTACATAATGCAGGGAAAATGGTTTTTACTCATGTGATTTTTGTCAAATGCTAAGGTTGTCAAGTGCTTTTAGACATTACTCACATTGATATGAGTGGAAGCAGAAATATTTAGGGACATTTTAAGCCAGAAATAGCTGTAAAATGTCTGTTTTCTTGTTACTAATACTGGATAATTAGATTGTTGGCATTTTCAAGAGGACATTGGATTATGTTCAGTCACTGAAGTGGAAAAAAAATAAGGCTCTTTTAGGAAGAAAAAAACCCAAACATTTCTTGCTGAAGAAAAATTTCTGTATTAAGCAACCACTGTACAACTGAAAAATAAGTGTGACTGAATGTACTTGTATAAAAAACATGAATAGAAAACTCAGTAATTTACAAGTCTGTGGGTAAAAGATATTTGAAAGTTGCTTGACTGTTGCTGTGTATTTAAACAGTCACCTGTGACAAGGAAACAAAGATGCCTGTTGACACAAGGATTGCTTCAGAAGGCTGAACACAAATCAGAGAAGCAGTTATAAAATTGACTTCTGCAAATAGTTATGGTGCCCTTGATTATGATGAATTGTATCCAGCCGTGTTTGTATGTAAACAGTATCACCTTAACAACGCTGTGGTTGGTAGCAGTAACTTTCAAGGCCTAATCTAGAGGCAGTAAATTCTGGCGGCTAGAGACCTCTAGTTTCTGTGGTAGTGCAATTTAATTTTCCAGCAATTTGTATGCACACTAGAACTGAATTTTAAATACTGAGATAAGGTTAATAGGTGCTGGGTTTTTTAGGTCCTTACTCTATTTGTCAGAGTTATTTTGGCATTCCTACTGAAAGGGAAGAAACAAGTGCAAACAGAAGGTTTGGGGGGAGTACAAAATGATGAATGTAGAAGCTTTCCCCATGGATTAGGGCTTGTTCCTGAGAAAGTGTTTGATGCTTATATCGAATAGTACCATGTTTAGAGCTGGAAGAAAGCAACTTTGGAAACGAAGCATTGGCAGAGTGATAAAGGTAAGGGAAACTGAATTTTGAACTAGGTTTAGACTAATAAATATATAATTTGAATAAAGATGTGTGTTGGGAGGGGAGGGCATAGAAAAATAAGTGTTTTAAAATAGGTCTAAGTGGATGATGTTAGTTGCACAATTGGTTTTGAAAGGCAAATTTGCACTGGGAGGTGTTTATGCATTTGGCTAGTGGTACTTGTATCTTGCCCAGATTGTTGCAATGGTCTGGTAATAGTATAATTATACAAATGCTATATTAGTACACTAAAGAGTTTGATGTTAGATGTGGCAAAAAACCAGAGGTTGACTCTGCCATGAAGGAAAATAGAAATGTAACTTCACTTTCCCCATACTTGTAAGATGGGAATAGAATTTTGAAGGCGATTCTTAGCATTGAGAAACCTCAACAGAATATAGAAGTCATGAAGATTCTTAAATTCATTTTAAAAGCTGGTTATTTAAGCAAACTGTTCCTGAGTTAATGCAAAGTGCTAACACATGTGCAGAGCTCTGATTTTTGAGATTTAAGAGTTATCTAAGGGAACTGCCCTAATTCTTTAGGGTTTGTATTTTTTTGGAAAGACGAAATAAAAACATTAAAACATGAAAATTGAAAACTCCGGGTACTTGAGAATGTGTGAAATGGTTTGCAGTTTAATTTTGAAGGGCAATTCATAAGCAAGGCTTATGTAGTATAAAACATCCTAGCAAGTTAAAGGAGAAAAAAAGGAATTCCATGCTGGTTAAATAAATTTTGGATAAGACAGTAAATGAACAATAAAACATTGTTACTTTTTGACTCTTTCACTATTGAATTTCCCTGTAAAGTCTTGCTCATCCGTAAGACTTTGATTTCAGCATGTCTAAACTCAGTGATGCACAGTATTCTGACAACAAAATGAGTCATTTGCTGGATAAAGAGTGTTCAGAACAAGTTTTATCTTGTGTACCTATGACTTGCATATTAAACAACATTCTTGCTAACTCTATTCAGGGTGTCTGCATCAGCAGCTACAGTCTGTAATGGAGAAGCTGGCAATAGTCAATAGCTGGTTTCTGAGCCTGTTATTTCAATCTCTGACTTGTGCTTTTTTAGTACCTGCTGCTTAAATATATATATTTTTGTAGCAGCTAGGAAACTTTTAAAAAAGTTTTTCATTTAATCTCCAATTACTTTTTCAGACTGATGGTCAGATGTTTATGGGCTTAGGTATATGAAAGATTGATTTAGGAATCTCTCCCTTTTCTTGCTTCAGGAGAAGGTGTCTATTGAAATTAGCTTTCTGTGCAAAATTGTTAGTATTTAGGTATTAGGAATTTTAAGGTTTTATGTAACATAAATCAAGCTAGGTGATGTAACTGGACTAATAATCAGAAAAGGACTTTTCAGTTAATTAGTTTAGCTTTGGACCTTCATCTGTTGTGGGACTGTGTCATATGACCTTTCTTACCTTTATAACCAAGAGTGGTAAAAGAAACCCAAAACTAAACTTGGCCACGTTGCCCATGTTGTTCTTTACACGAAAAACTGAGCTGAAGCTGTACCATAAAAAATGTGGACAATCTTTCCAGATATTTAAGTGAGACAGTGTTTATCTCTTGTAAATGCTGCATCCTCCTCCATCCTGGGACATTAGGAAGAGGCTTTGATGTATGACCTTGATCAGAGTTGCTGCTGATACTTTTCAGGGTTTGCATGTCACTGTTACTGCATGTAACAGCAATTTATCTTTTACCTGCATAAATTATAGTGTGTGTGTTTCAGCATCCTTCCATCTTCAAATCTTAGTCTTTCAGTGTTCTTTTTTTTTGTAGAGATTCTGTTTAGGCCTATGTACTTCTGTAGTGAATACTGCAGGATATACAATTACAAAAACGCTTAGGCCATACCACAAGGCTGATTTGAAGCGAGATGTGAGGGTAGCTAAATGGTAATGAGAAGAATGAGAGGTAGAAAGCTCAGAATTTTCTTGTAATTAATTCTCTGAGATTCCTAATCCTAAGTAAAGAGTATCTTAAAAATTCATTCTTTTAGTAGTATGCAAATGGAAGATCAGAAGCTAGACTGGAGGATGGTTTCCAGCATAGCCTCTTAGTGTTTTTAAATACATAAATTAGTGACTTGCTATTGAAAGCACTGGACTTGGGTTTCCTCTACTTTTCTGTACAACCTAATCCTAAAAGTGAGGCAGAAGTCTCTTCTAATGACTGCGACAACTAATGTGCGAGTTTGTGATTGAGCAACACTTCATTTGGGGACAAGGTTTGTAGAAATGATAACTCATCAAAATATAGAAGCATGGCAGCTTGAGTTGTATTGTGTTCTTGCATTGCATTGTAGCTACTCTCAGGAAAAATTGTGTGGAACTTGCATTAGTAATAGAATGCAACATATCAATGCAAATGCCTTCCAGTAGTGACATGACAAATACAAATCAAAGTCTTAATTTTCATAAAACTATAGCTTTACCATTTAGTTAATAGTTTCCTGGTTTTTGAGGTATGGTTCATTAAGTAATTTAAGTTAATTGTACTTTTAATGTTTTGTGATATCTTAATGAAAATTCTTGTTACTGGACTTAGACATCGAATATTGCTCAGTGCTGTATGAACAACTATGCACAATAGCTTGTATATTTGCTATAGGGCTGGAGACACAGCAATTTTAAAAGTTTTAAAAACTGGAAACAAACACTGGGACATGATTGCTCAGTTTGAGAAGAAGATGCTCATTATTTCAGTCTATACAAACAGCAACTTGTAGAAGAAATGGAGGCTATGAACATGTCAAGAGCATCTGTATAGGTGGAGCTGTGACTTAAAAACCAGTGTAAGATGTAGTCTTGTACAGCAATATATCTGGAGCTCTGTGTTGGAAACACAAGCAGAGTACAAAAGTAGTCTCTCTGTAGTTTAGGTGAAACAAAAGGCTTTTCTATATTAAATAGAAACTAATTGGTAGAGTATTGCTTGTACTATTTTTTTTCTTAAAGATGCCCTATCGGTGGTGTTCAAATTAGTGGAACAATAGTTTTGAGGGTTCTATTGTTATCATGTAGTGTGAATGAAGCTGATTCAGACAAAATGGTTGCTTTTTGCATGTCTAATGAAGTGGAAAATTTCTACTCATGTTTAAAAACATGTAGGAAAAACCAGTCCTGTTATGACACTTCACTTTCAGGAAACTGGAGACCACATTAGGGTGTGAGAGGGCTAAAATAGCACAAAGTACATGTACTAATTAATCTGCTATGGTGTTCTTCAGACATACCTGTGTAAAGAATAGGATTTGTATGTTTGTCTTTTATATGGAAAAATATTTCAAATGCATTCAGCATTTATGAAGGTGTGGTAGTAGTTAAAAGTTTGCCAGCTATTTGAAAATTCCTTAAGAAAGTAGGAAAGATGTTTACATAAGGGTATAAAGTACATTATGCAGGTCCTTTTGGCTCTGCAAAAGCTTGTGGATAAATCACTTATGCATACTTTATAAAGTTACTACTTTTCTCCTAATCATCAGGGAAATGAGGATTGAATTTAGCACCAATGAAACATAATTCTAAATTTCTTTTGAAAATGAAATTATATTGAATCTTGTAACCTGCAAGCACAATAATACCAGTAACTATTCCAGAAGGCTATTTTGTCTATAATGTAATGAGGTGTGTTACATATGGGATTTCAATTTAATTAGGAGAGAAGGCTTACTACTTGAGGAATGGTATAATAGCTGTAGTTAAGCACATTTGTAAACACTTGTGTACCTTGAGGCTTGTAGTTTGTTTTACTTCTCATTATATTAAAGAGATAACGTATAAAACCCTAGCTTCATCCAGCAGCATTTGTCTTTATTAGAGAATGCTTACAATATCTTCAACAAATAACAAAGATCACTCAGAATCCTGTCTTGACTTGATAGTCATATGTGACTAGACTGAAAAGCTGAGATGAAGGACTTAGGGTGTTGAAGGTAACTTGCAGAATAATGGAGCTGTACCTATAAAATACTTTTTTTTCTACAGAGCCTTGCAACAAATTAGCTTTCTGTACAAGATTATTTATGATAGAAATGTTGTGATAAATCTGAAAATAGAGCACCAGAAGCAAACTGTAAAGTTATAACAAAGGCTGCTTCTAAAATTTTCATTTGAGTGCCATAAAAACATAAATCACAAGTGTGGGTTGAATGTAATAGCCTTTACTTTTAAAAATAAATTTTAAAGCTTTCTTTATTTTTGTCTTCAAATTAGATAGTGAATTTTTCATTGTCTACTCTGTATTTTATAACAGCAAAAGCTCAAGGAAGAAAGGGAGGCTAAACGTGCTCGTCTGGATGGCAGGCATGATTACTTACTGGATATCATTGCCTCTTGTGTGAATCTGGACAAAGCAGAAGTTGAAGATGCTATTCTTGATGGTAACCAGGTAATCTGATGAATTTGAAAGTGAAGCTCAAAGTATACTTTGGAACTAACATTACCGTTAAATTCTTGGTGAGATAGTTTTCAGACTTCACAACTGATAATACTCAAGTCTTCTCCTCGAAAAAATATTTTTCAGCATTTTAAATTAATTTGAACAAAAATGCCCTTAATTCCAGGACCTATTGTAGCAATACTGATTTTTAAATTGATTAAAAATTCTCCTTTCTAGTGGTTATGGATAATATGCTGAAACCTGTGATTGCATTTCATAGTGAAACCACAGTGTGAAGTCTCCCAGTCCTTGAGTACACAGCACACAGAGGTTCAAGAGTTCTGTCCACAGCAGGTTGCGTGTTACTGTTTCCTTAAGGCTGCCAGCAGCATTTGTGAGACTATATTGTGATCTAGTTTATTCAAATAGGTAGAAGCTACTTCACAAAATAGAATGACTTGTGATCTGACTGTGGCAGCACACAGACTAATACAAATTCATATATTGAGGCATTGAAAAATATCACCTTTTAAAAAAGCTAAGTAGACAGAAGTAGATATTTTACTTCCTGACACTAAAGTAAACATGGACATGGTTTGGGTTTTTATGGTTTGTTTTCTCTTGTATTCTCTTTCTGTCTGCATGCCTTCAATTTATGCATTCCCATTTCAGTGCTAATAGTGTTGAGAACTGAACGAACTCCAGAGGAAGTCCAGTAAGAAAGAGAGGGACACAGGGCACATGAAGTATGAGGTGAGGGAGAAGAAGAGGTTGAGTGGCAGTCAAACTGTAGCCTGCAGCTGCTTGAAGTGTGGTTGCAAAGATGACAGAACTGAACTATTCTCAGTGGGTGCAGATGATAACTCCAAAGATAAAGCCACATCTCGCAAAATGGCCACCAAGAGACCCTTTTTCACCAGGAGGGTCATGCAGCATGGGAATAGGTTACTTCAAGTCAGTTGTGGAATTTCTGTCCTTGGGGTTTTTGATACTCAGCCTAGGAAAATCTCTAGGTGATCTGAGTTGTTGGTGACAAAGGAAGCTGGCCTCAAGACCTATCAGAGGTCCCTTCCAACATTTCTATGACTTCATGTGATAGCAAATGAGCAGTGCAGAACACAGTTATGCACATTTAAAATCAGAATTTGTTTCAGCCTTTGTGCATTCTCTTGCTAAATGGGTTTCCTGGCAAACTTTACGCCTGAGAATAGCTGTCAGATGAGGAAAATATTGGCAGTTTCTGCACTTGGAAAGAGAGAAGTGTAATAGTTGTTTTTGACCTCATCTTGGAGGGCTCAGCCAAGGTTTTCTGGAATAGTAGTTCGTTATCTTGGTGTAACTGAGGCTTGTTATTAATGGAAGAGTGATAATTGTGGCTTTCTTCCAGCTTCTGGTCATCTTTTAGCCTTTTTTTCTGCACTAGAAAGCAAAATGGTCCCACCTAATGTTTCTGAAGATGAACTTGAAGGAGCCTTTTCTGCTAAATATAGCTATGTAGTTAGGGACTACACAGAAGAGTAACTCAGATGTAGAAAATAATGGATGAGGCCAGACTTTCAAGTGCTGAGACACGGATGAGCATATCAGCACAAAGCAACTCAGTTTCTTCCTCAGCCTGTATGGCCTATACATGAGATTTGTGGACTGCACTACCAATACATGCTTCAGTGATGCTTGATGGCAGCCCTGAATTGATGAAGAACTGTGAAATTGTCCTGATGATTATAAATAAGTAAATAAGCAAAGGCTTCCTCTGTTGCTGCTATGAGTCAGATCCATGACATATTTTGATCTCAACATGGTTCCAAACAGATAGAACGCATTAACAGATTCCTGGCCCCTGGAGGTCTGCGCCATCTGATGTTCTGCTATCAAGACGTGGAGGTAATGGATACAGGTAAAGCAACTTATATTCTCCTGCAGGGTGTTACAGTTGTGCTGAGCAAATGTGCAAGGAAAAAGAAAATAGACAAGTTCTTATAAACTGGGACTTAAGTCAGGTTTGGTCATACCAAGGTATTTATCTCTGTTGATGAAATAAGGATTGATGACATTACTGAAGCTTATTAGTGCACTTCTGCATATTGCTGCTATGAAGCTGCAAAGTACTTCCTAGTGAGCTCAGCAGCTCTTGCCTGTGGGAATTAGTTTTTGATAATTAAGAAGTTGACTTTCACACAAGGTGAGCAGCGACAGATGCCCTTCCTCCTCCCCTTCAGTCACACCACCTGTTGGCCCTAGAAGCCATGCACGTTTCCTGGCACATGACCATCCATCTAGGTGGTCCTGTTACATGACAAATGCCTTCATGAGGCTCACATCATGGGTAGAAGGGATGTTGCCCCAGAAGTCCCTTCTACACACACCCCTTTAGCAAGTGCCCCCATGTTCCACACTTCTGGGGGAAACCTCCTTCTCCCTTACCCTGGAGGTAGCACAGGACCCCTGTGGCAAGGATGTTCTCCTTTTGCCCATGGCTTCTCTCCCAGAGCCTCCAGTGCTGCTGCTGTTGGGACTAGCCAGGTGCTCTGTGACCTCTCAGAGCCTGTGACTGGCTGGTGGGAGTCCACACCACTTGGTTACCCTGGATGTACATGAACAGCCCTGTAAACATATCCTATGCATGGCTGTACAAATGTGTTTATACATAGGTAAACATACACCTAGATGAATGTACAAATATGAATTTATACTTCATGCATTTTCAGTATATAGGAATGTATGTATTTTCTTCAGTATATCTGTATATATCTAAAAGGTATGAAAAGACTATTTAATATGATATAAGCAACTTTAATAAAAAATGTTTCAATGCACATAGAAATACAGTTAAATGAAAACACAAACCCAACCACTAATTTAGAAATCTGAGCAAGTTTTAACATGCCTGAGATGAAGTGGTGAAAGTATGACAAAGAGAGTGTGAGGCAAGGGTCAAAGCCTAGGAATCTAATGAGGGTTGCCCATGCCCACCCCCAAACCAATCAGATCACACTACAGTATGGTATGATTTTGGTAACGTGTTGGGGTTTGGTGCTAAATATAGGCAATGTGGAAAGCAGTAGGAAGAAAACACACAAGCAAAACCCAAATGAACTCACAGCAAAGGTGCATTGGGTGAATAAGCAGAAGTCCCTAGAACATCATATGCAGGAGGAAAAAAAAGTTAAAAAAAAAAAGTGATGGAGAAGACAGTGAGGGTTAAGTGAGTGGGCTGGAGACTGACTTTGCCCACAGCTGTTAGTGTAGTCACTTGTAGTACTATCAGACAGTAAAACCTCTGCTGGACATTTTCCCTTTGTAGGTGGAGCAGAGTTTGTAAAAGAACTATCTGTGTTGATTGTTTAGGGCTGTGGTTCACAGGCTGTCAAAGCAAAAATCTCAGTTGTGGTGGTAGCTACTAACTGGTAAAGCTAAGTGAATTTTTGTGGCATTGCGTACACCTTCTTAGCAAGGGCACTTAGTATGGCCACCTCATACACAAGCTGGTTTTCTGCCCCTGATGTGGATCAACTAACATTTCTGTTAGGGCAGAAGATAATCCCATGAAGGGAGTGTACAAGAAATTTTGTGTCTCTGCAGAGCAGGAGACTGTATCTGTGAGTTCAGGAAAATCTACTTGAGAGTCCTAAGGTGTAATTTAAAAGTTTGATTTCCTGCAGTATTTTGAAGATCGCTATTCATGTGCATTTAAAAAACTTCTACCACCCTTTTCAGTAAGACTACGTCTTTTCTAGAGAGTCTGCAGGTTATACTACCTACTTCACCTCCACATATTGTGGGAAAACTCTGATGACTTTTTCTGGTCTTGCCTGGGTAATTACTTGTGGCACTTCGACCCTGACTGGATGCCAGGCACTCACGAAAGCTGCTCACTCACCCTCCCCTGCTACAGCTGGACAGAAGAGGGAAAATTTATTGAAGGTTTCATGAATTGAGATAAGGACTGGGAGAAAACACTCCAAGGGTAAAACAGGCTTGACTTAAAGATATTAAGTGAATTTATTACCAGCTAAATCAGAGCAGGATAATGAGAAGTAAAATAAGCCCTTAAAACTGCCTTTTCTTCCCACCGACAGTGCAGGGAGACAGGGCATGGGGTTCTGGTCAGTTCATCACCCGAGGTTTTCTTTCACTGCCCAGGGAGAGGAGTCCTTCCCCTGGGGTCCCTCCCACAGGAGACAGTTCTCCATGAACTTCTCCAATGTGGTTCCAATGTCATGAGCAACAGTCCTACCAAAACTGCTGCAATGTGAGTCCCTTCCAAAACTGCTGTGATGTGGGTCACTCTTCCACAGGGTGCAGTCCTCCAAGGACAGGCTGCTCCAGCCTGGAAGCAGGGGCCCCTCTCTCTGCTGGGTCTCCCACTGGATCACAGCCTCCTGCAGGCATTCACTCACTCTGGCATGGGCACCTCCCTGTGTTCTCACCTCCTCCTTTTCTCTGGCTGGATATAAAACTGCACCCCAAACTTTGTTGTGATTTTCCTCTCAAATATGTTATCACAGAGGAATTACCACCATCTCTAATTGGCCCAGCCTTGGCAAGTAGCGTGTCCATCGCGGATTGGCTCTGCCAGACATGGTGGAAGCTTCCAGGAGCTTCTCACAGAAGCACTTCTGTGGCCCCCTCACTACCAAGAGTCATCAAAATCCAAAACATGACTGGAATAAAAAGATAGTGCAAGTTTATTAGCATGCAATACATAAAATTAATAACATTTGCAGAGCCAGGTCTTTTGCTGGTGACAGAGCCCTTATTGTATTTCTGAGGTATATGAAAAGGAGACTTCTTCAGAGCTGCAGTGAAAAAGGGGAGAGGGAAAGATGATGTGAACAGAAGGGTGGGGAGGGAACTTTATGCTGGCCACCTGATCCAAAACAGGCATCCCTGGTGCAGACAGTCATGTACCTGAAAGAAAAAAATGTGCAGAGGGGTCTATCACTTTTTGGCTATTGTCCTTTAACTGCTGCTATCAACAATTTACTTTTTCATCTTCTTATTGTTGTAGTGCCTCACTGAGATATGTGTGCATACAATTTTACTCTGAGGTAATACCGAAAAGCTAGTAACAAAGAGATACTGTGACCAAAAATATATAAGAAATATTTTACCCCCAAAGACACTGCTTCTTCTTAGTGACTCTTTGCACGTGTTGCCAGCAGCCTGAACATGGGAGCAGTATTCATGTTGGGGGAAGAAGAAGGGACAAATAAGTCCCTTGTAGCTCCTTTATTGGTTTTTGTTTGGTTTTTTTCTGTTTGCTTCCCCCCCCCCGCAAAGAATCTGCTGTGGCCTCTTGTTTTCAGAAACACTGTATTTATTTATTTTTTTCCCTTATGTTTACATATTTTTAGGGAAGGACAGTTGATAATAGCTCCTCCAAAGTAAAATACATCACTACATTTTCTGATTTTTCTTGAAGTTTTCTTTTTCAAGCAAGAGGGCATTATCTACAACTGCATGATAGAGCCTATAAAAGGACCTTGAGCCTGCATCTTCATTGTTTAGAAGGAATAGAAAAAAACAAGTAAATGAAGAGAAAGGAAAGGCTTTTGATGCAAGAATGGCAAAACTAGATGAACTACTTCTTACTGTGCCATGAAGACTCTGAACGCTGCATACTTTCTGTGGATAGTTCCGTGAGGTGCCTCTAGGAGACTGGGACACAGAAAGGCACAAACAATGACTTAAACTGTTTGCGTAGAAACTTTTCTTTGAATAAATAATCAATGGGTCTTAATTGTTTCTTTGTTTGAATCTGTAGAGTACTTTGGCCTTCCAGGAATAGGAATGAACTCTCATTTGACCAAGAAGAAGAAACTTAAAGTATTTGTGACAGAGGGAAAAGAAGTCGCTTTAACTGGTGTATGCATTTTCTTCATTAGATCTAGTTTTTCTAAGCCAGTCACAGCTGAGAATATCTATCAAGTAAGTCAGTGACTGCTCATCTCTGTACATAATCTTGTTTAAAATGTGTTTTTACCGTGTGATATTTGCTCTCGGCATATAATTTGACGCCTCTTGACATGGAGGAATGAGTAAAAGGACACAGATGGATTAAATGAAACAGGACAAAAAGGGAGGGGAATGGAAATACAGATATCATCTTGTGGCAGCAACTTGATGTATATCATTGATATGAAAAAAGGATACTTTTTCCAAAAAGGAGGGAGACAAATTTAAGACAATCCATAATGACAGAGTAATTAGTCAATACCTAAATACTAAGGTGTTAAATTTCAAAAAAATATAGCAAATTAATTTAAAAAACAAAAATTATTTTACTTTTGAGAGTGTATATGTAAATTGAATTTAACTAAGTTTTTACTAGTGAAATATCCCCTGTATTGTGTCTGTTTTACAGGAAGTAAATTTTAGTATGATGGATATAGGTCGAGATGGCTTACTAAGAAGTGTTGAGCAGTTGATATCAGAAATATTCATTCCAGCCTTACAGACTATGGACCATGGCTGGGCTGAACCTCAGCAAGTTTCCAATATTAAGCAGGACTTCCTTCGTGCCCTTGAAGCATTTGTTAGTGTCCTATCAGGAACTCAGCAAAGTCTGTTGGAAAAGGTAGTGTGTTCATGTGGCAAATAGAAAGTGCGCTAGCTGTAGAATGGCTCTGGACCTTTTGAATTAACTGCTGTTGTAGATTACTCATAAAAATTGCTTTTGTTAAACTGGAGAATAACCCAACACTTCTGTTTATTGTCATCAGTAACTCATTATACTTTGATCTGTTGTTTTAATTGTTTTGTAGTTGCTTCTGTTCTTGTTTATTCTGGGGCCAGTTCTTTAGAGCTATTAACTTCTTGACTCTCCAGCGTCTGTGGTCACTCTTGAATGTTGAATTATTAATCTATGACAAACTGTTGCTTTAACTCAGCTTTTGTGAAGGAAAGGGCATGAAAGCACAGCTGCCTGGTTGGTGAATTGTCCAGATTCTGGAGTCCACTTCTGGCTCAAACCAGTTTAATTTAGACTGAGCTGGGAATAGGAAGTGAGATACCCCAAGTAGGGCAACTAATTAGCCTTTCAAGTTCCTAGATTATTTGTCATGAACATTCAGTGTTTCANAGACTGAGCTGGGAATAGGAAGTGAGATACCCCAAGTAGGGCAACTAATTAGCCTTTCAAGTTCCTAGATTATTTGTCATGGACATTCAGTGTTTCATTTTTTTTTTTTTAATTTGTATTTTAGGTCAGCCTGAAGAAATGTGAAACATATGACCTGCAAACTCTAAGAGGACCTTCAGATTACTTGATGGTTGCTAACAGCATAGAGGCTCTTGAAAAAATAGAAGTCTGCATGAAAGAATGGACCAAACAAATTGAACAGGTGATACATGGGACAAATGTGAAACATGACAGCATCTGCATCTTGGCAGATGAGTTTAATCCAGTTGGTGTTATAGCTACCTTTCTATAAGTTTGGATAAGTTCAATCTCTTTATTTTAAAGTACTGTTGGTATATTTTTTGTGCTTTTACTTCTCAATAGAAATATTACTGAGAGCTTTTTCCACCTGCTAGTTAATACAGGATACACAGCTTGGGAAGCTTAGTCCCCTGTCTTTGATAATTACCTGTTATTAAACTACAAAACAGTTAGTGGTTCCCAGTGAATTTAATGAAAACAAAAAGAACACAGTAATTGAGTGAACACTATTCTCAGTGGTCGCATTTGTACTTGGAAACATGCTTTGCAGGTTATTTGCAGAAAATGTAACTGTCTACAACAGTGCTCTTGGAACAGAAGGAACAGAATGTCTTCTTTGACTTGGAAATTAAATGACTAAGCAAAATCAAGTGTCTTATATAAGGTGGAGGCTAAATTAGGTAATTTATCAGGCGAGGTTAATACTATGTGTTGAATGTACAATTAATCCATGCTACCTCTGAAGATAAAAAATATGAGTTTCACTCACATTACTGTATGATAAAAGGTTCTTGCAGAAAATGACCAGTTGAGAAAAGAAGCAGATGACCTTGGACCACGAGCAGAGCTTGATTATTGGAAAAAGAAATTGTCAAAATTCCACTACCTTATGGAGCAGCTGAAGAGCCCAGATGTGAAAGCAGTGCTTGGAGTACTCACTGCTGCTAAATCCAAACTGCTGAAGGTTTTTATTTTAAATTATGACAGATATAAATACTAGAAATGCTCTTTATACCCTAGCTCATTTTGATAATGTATGTAATAACGCTGGTGGGGAAAACATTGAAACATCTTTGGCTTTTGTTTTCTTTTTCCTTCTCTACTCTTTAGCTTGAGTAGATAAAGCTTAAATCTAGTTCAGTTTATTGAAAAAGACTGAGAATCCCCTTGGTATAAAGGCTGATAATGGACTTCATCCGCATGGTTCAACAGAAATAAACAATAAGAAATATTTGAAAAGTTGATTATTAAATCAGAATATTGAATTAATGAACTGGATATTTAATGACAAAAAAATGAATCTCCCCATTTTTTTAAGCCTCATTTTTATGTTGTTACAGTGCCTGTCAAAATAATTTGTGGAATCATAACTTCTTACATTGACAACAAATTTAATGTCCCATCACCAACAGAAAATAAGTAAATTAACCAAAAAAAAATCTTGTCTCATCCAAATGAGATGTGGAAAAACCACATAATTATATATCCATAATTCATACATTTTACAGCAACTTTACTGCACACTACCACTGACTATTTAGCTGAGTGGTAGTGGTAAACTAACTGTATGTTCACAGTCAAGTTACTGAAACAAGACAAAGACTTCATCTTGGGTGAACAAGTATAATTCTGAAGTAAAAGATCTGTGCTTTCAAATGTGTTTAGAAGCTAATTACAAACCAAAATGATCTCAAAACAGTTTTTTCTGAAATGCATACTTTTATTTGTTTTTTCAACTTAGAAGTGGCGAGCATTGGATATTCGCATCACAGACGCAGCAAATGAAGCTAAAGATAATGTGAAGTATCTGTATTCTCTGGAAAAATATTATGAGCCATTATACAATAGCGATCCTGTAAGCAGAACTTTTAAATTCTCAACATGAATGTTTTGAGACAAGCAACATGAATATCTTCTGTAGGATGGGTTTGGAAATCAAACAGAAAATTTTATGTATGCAGCTCCAGTTTGAGATTTTTTGCCGTTGTGGTAAAAATGGCTTAATGGGAGTTTCTGGCTACCAAATAAAGTACTTGTAGTTTTCATACCGTAGTATCTGTAAAGCTTTTGTTCTGATGAAGGGACTGGATTCTGTGCTATGAGAGAAAGGGAATTCCTTAAGATAAAAAAAAAAGAAAAGTAAACCTAATGCTGTGCTAAAGACAGTTTGATCTTTTGTCTTTGTTTTGGTGGCCAGGTAATGGTTAGACTAACATTTATAGGGCAATTTTCAGCTTCTTGGATTGGGAAAAGATAAATAGGATGATGTAAATATTAAGACATAATTATGAATCAACTTCTCATACTATAGTATGAGAATGCATAGGATGATGCAAGCATAACATGTAATAAAAACCAGCTACCCTAAAGTACAAGACTGAAGCAGTGTCCCACTCCTGTTATCCACTAAAATAGGTGACAAAAAATTGCTTTTATTAAAACTGGTTTTGCAATTGACTGTATATAACTTGCTAGTCAAATAATATGACTGGTAGCCCTGAGAACTCAAAATTTTGACCCATCCTAGCTTCTTCTCTCTCCTCTGAAACTTCTCCTAAACCAGATTGCTTCCAAAGAGTGATCTGGGCAACCATGTTTGTTTTGTTTACTGGGTGATATTAGAACAGTGTATTGTTTCAGTGTTTCCAATCTGCTATTTGAGTTTCTCTATTGAAAGGTTATTGGGTTATGATACCCATAAAACCAGAGTAAAAGTGACTACACATGCTACTGTCACTGTGCAGGGTCTGTTGAGCTGGCCTGCCTTGTGCTTCCAATGCAGGTTTTCACCAAGGAGAAAGGGGTGCCTGCTTTGTGGTGGTGTAGCACTCGGGATGAAAGCCATCTAGGCCTGGAGTGTGAGGCCTTTCCCCTTACTCTTACTTGAGTAAGATCTCAAATAATCTTACTTGAGATCATTTTGATATTTACCTGTACAATTTTGAGAATGAGTTTGTTAACAGAGCAAAACTGTCATTGTTTTGGAAATGTTTCAGATGTGATGAAGAGCTGTCTGCAAAATCTTTTTCTGGTTCACTTATAGATGGAAAGATAGGACTGCTACAGTTTTGAAATGATACCTTTCTTAAAAGGACTTAGTAAAATGCATTTCTCTTATACACAAAACTTACTGAAGACCACAAGGGATATGGAGGATTAAAATGGGTGTGATGGTGGGACCTTGGCTATGAATCAAGAATCCTTTCAATCCCCATCCTCAATAGGATGGGATGAGAGTATAATATGAAAAGGCTCATGTGTTTTTCCATGACAGGCGCATCACATACTTTTTATAATTGTGGGCAAAGCAGACTCAACTTGGGGGAAAATGTCTTTATTGACAGTGAAAATACATTTGGGTAGTGACAAAAAAATCAGAAATTTAAACAGCGTCTCTGTACCACCAGGCCCAGCTTCACCCCTTCAATCCCCCTTTCTCTTCCTCCTTTCTCCAAGTGGTGATGGGGTTCACTTTACATGCAAGCTTACATCAGGTTTAGCAACTGAGCATATAAAGACACTTCTTTGTGAAAAGGGGGTTCTTTTGACCAGGCCTTCACTTCTACCCAATTTCACTCACTGATCTGAATTCTTCCAGCCAAGGTTCTAGTGAAAACTTTTCTCCAAAATTAAACTGTAGAGCTTGGGGAAAGGCATGGGACAGGCAGCTCTGCAGGAGAGACCCAGGTAGACAGTGACAGAACCATTCTGAAGACCATGTTCATAATTCTCCTGCAGTCACTAATTAGGCATACTGATGTGTGGTTACAGAGGTACTGAGAAGAGAAACTGTGTGTTTCTTTCCAGGTGTCCATGCTGGATGCTATTCCAGGACTCTTAAATGCAATTAAAATGATTCAGAGTATCTCTCAGTACTACAACACTTCTGAAAAGATCTCCTCACTGTTTGTGAAGGTTGGTGCTCAGCGGGAAAGGAAATGTTCCCAGATTGTTTTCTGTGTTGTTGCTTGAGTGCAAGAGAAAACACAAAGGAACCAAGCAACTGGCGAGGCAGCACTTCAGTCACTTTAATGCTGCTTTTTGAACATAGAAAGAATTGGAAATAGTGATAAATTACTTAAAGTTTAGGACCTATTTTACTGCCTGTAATTTGGAGTTGTTGGAACATTTTCAGACTTAAATCACACCTCTGATGTACATAGAGTAAATTTTTGTTACAAGTTTGGCCTGTTACGAATGGGGTTTTTTTTTGTAGAACCAAATATGTTAAATTCATATTGCCCTTAAACCTCCACATGTTTGTAAAATAAGGAAATGGATTGGAAGGACAACCCCTTCTTTACCATTTGTACTCTCATGGGCTCTTGATTTTTACCTTTGTCTTCAGAAGAGACAAAGTCTTATAATTTTGTAGCTTCAATGCTATTTCAAGGTTGGTACAAGATGTGTAGGTTTAGGATGAGCGTAGTTAACCAACAACATTTTCGTTATGTCATGTTTTGGAGCCTGGGTGTTGTAAGGAGGACAGTCTATTGATATGGCTGGTGTTTGGTATTGCTATTTGTCAGTGGAGACAGAGGAATGGGATGAGACTGAGAGAATGGCAAGACCTGCTTTGTCTTGAATTGCTGTTTTTTTTCACAAAGTTAAAACTGCTTTTAGGTGACCAATCAGATGATCACAGCGTGTAAATCTTACATTGCAAACAACAACACAGCCACCATCTGGAATCAACCGCAGGAGAGGGTTGTGGAAAAGCTACAAGCAGCTATTAGACTTAAACAGGTAGGTGGGAAGAATATATAGAAAACAGATTATAAGGTGATACTTAGGAGGGCAGGAATAAGAAAATTTTATGTGAGAAAGCACATTGCACATATAGTGAAGAAAAAAATCCACTGGAACTGGAATGGTTATGCTAGAGTTAACAAGGAGTTTAGTCTGTTGTCTGTTGATCTTCTGGAAATAGAATTTTGATGCTTAGTCTATCTTAGCTATGCTTGTAAGAGAATTGCTTTGATTTTCATGCCTGTGTTTCTCTACATAGTGTCTTCTCACGTGATGTAGAGAGTTATGAAATAGAAATTAAAATAAGGAGAGTTACTGAACAGAATATATTCCAAAGATATATGTACAAGCTGTGTATTTAGGAAGGGCAATTTAGTGAACTGAGAAAAATTCAGCTGTTTAGTTGACCTAGACTTTTCAGGAAGCTAGCTTTTGGTTTTTTTGAATACACTTCTGTGACAATATTTGAATTTTATTTTTCTTTGTTCTTTTTTTCCCTTAAAGTATAGTATTATAGGATAATTTGGCTTGGAAGAGTACTCAGCAGGTATCTGGTTCAACCTTTTGCTTAAAGCCAAAGCAGGGGCAGTATGAGATCAAACTTGGTTTCCCAATCCTTTATCCAATTCTGTCTTGAAGTTCTCCAAGGATGGAGAGATTGCACAGCCTTTTTGGGCATCCCCTTTCACTGTTGTACTGTCCTTGGAATGAAAGATTGCTTATATCCAGTCAGAACTGCATCCATTTCAATTTATGCCCTTTGCTTCTTGGCTTCTGTCCATGTGTTACTGTGAAGAAGATCCTGACTCTGTCTTTGGTAGCCTGGTAGCCTCCCTGTACATGTTGGGAGCTTCATATGGGCTTTCTGCATTTGTTTTCTTTTTTTTTTTCATTCCTACTATATACTTGCAGGACTAGAGCTTTATCCTAATACCTCCTGAAGCAACAAATCTTGCCGAGTTCTAGCATAAATTAGTGTCAATTTGTATGACAACTTATCAGCAATGTGCACTAAACTTGTGTTTTTCTATAAAGATATATTAAATTTTCCAGATGCTGCATGAAAATGTTGAAAAATTAGGTATTCATTTGAGTCTTATTAGTTCCAGAAGCTTTCAGAAATTCAATAGATTAAAATTTACAATTTGAATCACTAACAACATAGCAAAATCTGGACTCTTTGTATTGGTATTTCCAAGTGGGGTTATTCATACATAAATGTGGTAAAAGGAATGAACAATTTATTATAAAGAAAACCACTATTGAAAGAAACTGTAAAGAAACTGTTTCAAACAAATCTGTTGATGATGTACTATGACTTTGGGAAGAATTTAGCAAGTTTGGAGTAAGGTTTGTGCCTTGTTACGAGCGCAGAATGAAAAGTGGAAGCTGCTATGAAGCAGCATTAAAACTACAGAAGGGATTTGTTCTTGAAAGTGATTTTTGAACCTTGATTACTCAGTATAACTGCTCAGCATGCCAACATTTTCACTCTCTGGGAACTGGGTTGTCATCCTGGTTATTCAGTAAACACATCAAACCCTGCTATGGAATGGAGGGAGCACGATTTCATGCTAGCTAAGGATGTGTACAAATACATATATGTGCAGTTCAGTCATTTGATGAAGTGTGTAATCCTGTAATGGCATTGATGGGTTAGTTTTCTTAGTTTTCAGAGACAAATTCTGTTACTCTCTTTATAGTGTTCATGATTGTTTATCGATGAAACTTCTACTTGCTATCAGGTTAGGATAATACTTGTCTGTGTGAATTTTGTTCTAGCTAAAGACACTCCTTTTGTTATATGCTTGATGTCCTTTTAAATTCTTTGTTTAAAGGAGTATCAAAATTGCTTCCACAAGATAAAAGATAATTTGGAACAAAATCCTGCTGCAAGACAATTTGATTTTAGTGAGATGTATATATTTGGAAAATTTGAAGCCTTTCATCGTCGTCTGGTAAAGATAATAGATGTTTTCAATACTATGAGAACCTACTCAGTTCTACAGGAATCTAAGATAGAGGGATTGGAAGGAATGGTCACAAAATATCAGGTACACATTAGATTTTGTATGTTGTGTCAGTCTAACTTGAACCTTTAAAAAAATTATGAAAATTAGGGAAGTGTTTATTGAGAGAAAAATCAGCTCTTTAATTGTGCTAAAATTACCGGGTAATAGCAGTGTAAATATGTGATTACTGGGGAAATGAGCAGACAAGATGAAAGAAAAGGTGCCAGTGGACCTGTGAATAAAGTATGCTAAAATCAAAGCTGGTTGAAAAAAGCAACAAAGTGGGGGTGACTTAGTAACAGGAGTAATGAGAGCATGGTTTTGTGCTATGATCACAAGGAGAAGTGAGAAGTGCTACATTTCCATCTCTACAAATACTGGGCTAGCTGTGAGTGCCCCTTTGCTCATTAGTATTACAATGCCATTTTCTTTCCTGATTTTTTTTAACAGAAGTGTGACTTCAGCAACAACAAGATCTTTTAAGAAAATAAATGTTTTAAGTCATGTTCTTTTCTTTCCTTCTTTCTCAGATAGCTTTCTTTTCTACCAAATGGAGTCTTTTCTGCTTTTACTGAGCCTGAGTTAGCTTTCTATTTAGTGTAAATTTATTAGTGTGGTATCATAATTATCACACCTGTAGATATTAAAATAAATCAGAGGTATTAAATATGTGGCCTTTGGAGGCAGCTTTTTTGAGATCACACATGATACAGTGGTCATACAGGCAAATACAACATTCTAGTTTCCTTTACTCTGTCCTTTGCCTTTTTGTTATGGTCAGGAGTCAATCAGTTTGCTTTAGTGAAATAAGAGTAGTGCAAAATATGACCATTCTGTGGTCCTTCCTGGTTTGATTTACTTCCTCTGTAGTCTAGGGTTTTGGTTCCTTTAATACATCCTTCACAGTAGCCAGTTTTCTGCTTTGTTCTGTTCTATAGTCTTCTGAGAGTTAGCCAGGGCACAGCTGTAAGGATAGCTTAGTCCAAGTCTCTTCCATGTGGGCAGGAGGTGTGGACCGCTCTAAATTTTGTTTCCAAGAGCTGCTATCCAAAAGAGCAGCTCTTTTGTTTCCAAAACACTCTCTCTCTCTATCGCTCTCTCCTTTGTTTCTAAAAGCTGTGCCACCAGGCTTCTCAGCAATCCAGGTTGCTGACCATTTTCAGATCATGCGATGAAGGTACAGTTTCTGGTAGGCTGGAACACAGGAATCTAATTTGTTTGGGGCATTTGTGTTTGAAAAGCTGCCTGTGACCTTCAACCCAGGCTGTGATCCAAACTCTGTACAGATACACCTCATTATCCATTGCAGCACCCAAGTCTGTAAACAATAACTTTGTGTAAGACCCAGCTACTGTAAAGTCAATTGTGTTTCAGGATGAAGAATGCTTAGGTAAAAAAATGCTACGTGCAAGGTTCTGGATAGGTTGTATAAAGGGCAGAAAAGTGATCACACTTCTTCCTAAAGTGACAAAATTGAGCTACTGAAGTATTTGACATGGACCATAGCTATAGTTAGTATGTCACCGATTATATGTCTTAAATTTTTTTTACAATAGGAGTTAACTATTTTGCTGTTCTTTATGCTTTAACACTTAGTCTCTATCTAGGATTTGCTTGTTGCTAGAGGGAAAGATGGAATTTTTATTTACAGCAATGCAATGAAACTGAATTTCAGTTGACTTACCATAAAATGGTGGAAGTCAGCTGAGCTGAAAATACGCTGAATTTCGTAGTTATACTGTGGTAAACTACTCGGATGTTGAACAGTAGCTTATCACTGGAAATCCTTTATCTGTATGTACAGCTCAAGGGAGATGATTAAGATATACTTTCATGTGTGTAGACAGCAACTGTGTAAGAGAAGTCAGGAATACTAAATTGTGGGCTGGTGATGTGCTGCATCTTACTGTGCTTTTTGAATAGTCTATTTATATATGGAATCAGTTGTTTAAAGGATATGGAAAATAATAATGTGAAAATATTTTTCTCTCTTAAACTTTAAATTTTGAATAGAAATGAACATGTGCATGACAGAATGCTTAATGAGTAAAAAATGTCTTTGATGAAAAGCAAGTCTGAATCTTCTGTCAGTTCTAATTGACCTAAAACAGAAATAAATAATATAAATGAAATTTGAACTGACATTACACCAACTTGATTCCTGCAAATATTTCTTTTAAGGGGTTTGCTTATATTGCTCAGTAATTACTGGGAATTATTAGCAAAGGTAAAATGTGAACGTGCACAGCCCGTTGTGCTAAATGTTTGGGTGTGGTAAGTCTTTTTCATAAGACATTTTTTGGTAATAGTTTTCTTTTTCTGTGAAACTGTTTAGAGCATTGTTGACAACATGAAGAATAAGCATTATGATTTCTTGGATCAGCGGAAGACTGATTTTGACCAAGACTATGAAGAGTTTTGCAGGGACATAAATGATCTTCATGTAGGTTTTATGATACAATTAAGACTTTAATTTACTAATGAGTCCATATTGTCCTCTCAGAGTTACCACCAAAAAAAAAAAAGCAAATCTCAAAGTTTGTATTGTGAAATTGAAAAATTATTCTAATATCTTTCCACTTTAAAGTTTACATTTGCTATCTTTCAGACTAGTTTAATGGAATGGGCTATTGAGGGCTGCCAACAAAAGATTTTTCATTACTGTGTGCCGGCAAGAATAACAAAAATGGGTGGTTTCATTGAGTGAATAGGAGCGTAGTACAAATAAGTCAGATAATTAACTTTGCAGTAGTTCTGAAA
This sequence comes from Leptocoma aspasia, assembly GCA_013399835.1. Taxonomy (NCBI): domain Eukaryota; kingdom Metazoa; phylum Chordata; class Aves; order Passeriformes; family Nectariniidae; genus Leptocoma; species Leptocoma aspasia. The sequence goes on along the minus strand of VXAX01001529.1, from coordinate 903,024 downwards.
TCACAAGTTGGTGAAAGGAAAGGGTATCTGCAGAAGAAAAAAAAAAGAAAATAAATTATGGTCTTGCTTTGGCTGCCAAAGATGTAGGCAGGTGTTCTTTGAGGCCTCTCAGGGTGGTGAAACATTGGAGGGTACAGAAGCTTGTGTTGGTTGCACAGCTACAGAGGGAACTTGGAAAGAAAATGCCTTGAAAGTTGGCTGTGTTTTGTTTAATTATTGTGGGAAGGAAGAAAGGGAAAAATAATACTTATTGAGATTAGTTTCACATAAACAAGTTATTTTCTAATATATTGCATGTTAAATCCTGTCAAATAATACCTGGCATATTTGATGTGTGTTTTATGGACTTCTCGGATGTAAAATTATTTACTCTTCTTCAGGATCAATTAAGGAGTTTCATGGACATCACCTTTGAAAGTATTCTGAACACTGAAAGGGCACTGAGTACGTTGCAGAAATTTGAAAGGTAATATGTCTTATTTAGATTGCTAAAACTCTGCCGGACAACGGAAATAAGATATTGAGGATGGTGGAAAAGGAAGAGAGGGGGGAGCAGAGCAGGAGGCATTTTCTTAAATACAAACAAAACCAACTCAACCTCTTTAATCTCAGCTGTCCTGTCCTGTTAAGAGTGGTCTTAGCAGCTTGAATGAATAAAAGCCATGTTTATTGTATCAGAAACTGCAAAATATAAGTGGGCTTTGAACTAGATCTTTCAAAATCAGCTTAAGTACAGGAAAACTTTGTTAGCATATCTGCCTTATTTTGTGCTTGCACAATGACATTAATTTGTTACCACAATGCAGTTAGAAGAGAGTAAAATGTTTTTATTAAGAAACAGTGACATTTGTCTTTATAAATTAACATTGTTGCAAAACAGCCTCTGCTATATTCTGTCAGTTTTTGTATTATAAACTGTTTAATAGAATAGACAGCTAGTGGTGAATTGGTTACACTTTGCAGCACGTAATTTCAGCCCAGTGTTCAAAAACAGTGACAAAACAGAAAATGTGTAGGCTTACTTGGAAACTTTTATCATCTGGTCTAAATCTTTGTTGCTTGGAATCAGGTTGTGACAGCATTTGTTCAAGCTGAAAACTCTGTTGCCAAAGTGGTTATTTTCTAAAGCATGCAAGGGAATCTGGAATGACTGTGTTTTCCAGCAATGCATTAGAAGGATTTCAAAAGTGTTGAAGGAGTTTTTACGTAATTATTATTTTTTCTAAGCAGATTGCAAATCCCGAATCTTGGCATTGATGAAAAGTATCAGAAAATATTTCAAAACTATGGCCATGACATAGAAACAGTCTGTAAGATCTACACTAGGCACAAGAAGGACCCTCCACTGGCTCGCAATCTGCCTCCAATAGCTGGCAAGATCTTGTGGGCACGCCACCTATTCCATAGGATCAAGGAGCCCATGGAGACTTTCCAGAGACATCCAGCAGTTCTGCAAACACTAGATGGCAAGAGCATAATCCGCAATTACAACAAAGTAGCAAAAGTTCTTATGAAATTTGAGGTGATCTACCACAGGGAATGGCTTCAGCAGGTAAGCTGGTTGGCTTAAGGTGAAAGACACAGAGGTTTCCTTTGCTCTGGACAATACCAATTTTATTTTCAGTGATAATCCATGGGTACACAATGTAAATATACATGTGAAAAGCATCCAGTCTGAACAGATAATAGCATACTCAGTGCACAAGTGGGCTTTGAGCCAATTGTGGGTTAATCCTAATAGGCAGCTAAGCACCACAAAAATGCTCATTCACTTCCCCCCATGCACCCCCAGCGAGACAGGGAAGAGGAAAGCAAAAGCAAGAAAACTTGTGGGTCAAGATTAGTTGTTTAGTTTAGTGACGAAGAAGTGGAGAAAGAAAGGGAAAAGTAAGTCCTGCAGGGGCAATTTCTCACCATCTCCCATGGGTCAAACAATTAACCAATTCTAGAGCAGAGGGTGGCTAACCCCTTCAGTCCTTGCTTTTCCCTTTTTATTGCTGAGCATGATGTTAGATGGCAAGGAATATCCCTTTGTTTATTTTGTAGCATCCTTTTGTTTCCTGACATCTGTGTGGTTTTATCCCCTCACAGCCCCTTTGCACCCTTCATCCCCACTCCCAACCCCCAATCTATTCACTCTGTGGACGGAGTGAGAACAAGAGAAGGTCTTGATGCTGTGCAAGCATTGCTCAACTGAAACATCAGTGTGTTATCAGCTTTGTTTTGATAACAAATCTGGTGACACCATGTAAGCTGCTATGAAGAAAATGAAATGCCGACAGAAAAAATTAACCCAATCAGAACCAAAACAAAGTAGTTTAATTTCCTATTGACAATTTTGGGATGCATGTGTGTGGGGGAAGGGGCAGGTGGGGCCTCGCCCTGGCGAGGCAGTGCACTGTCCCACGCCCCACCCCTAGAGCCAGTATCCCAGCCCTGCAGTGACTGCCAATCCCTGGAACACCAGAGGCACTGATCCACACCCACCTCTGGAGCCCCTAACCCAGCTCCTGAGTGGCCAAATTACTGCAAGTCCCACTTGGGGGAAGGGTCTAGGAAGGCCAAAGGGTGTTTAAAGCTGAATATGAGGCTATCTGATGTCTTGACTCTACATTCTTTTGGAATTTCTATCTGAACACTGCTGGAACCCAGGAATTGATAGCTATATGTGTGCTATTCTATATATTTTCTGTCTTTCTCTCTTTATCTTTCTTCTAATTCCCTCTTCTTGGAGTTTTTTAAGTAACATAAAATCAAGCGGGCTTAGAGTTTGCGAAGTTGGATGGGTCAAGTTAATGCTTTGAGAAGTGTTTCATGTTGACTGAATATTGTACTAAACCTTTTGCCAAAGTTCTGTGTTTTTCTAAAGTTGCCAGTAAAGTCTTTTTTGTTGTTTTCATCTCTTGAGAATATCTGGTTGGTGTTTCTCCCATGTGTCTAACTCTGAGTGCGTGCACAACCGTAAACCCTTCATATGTGTCTCACTGAATGAGTTGTTTGGGGCCTTACAGGTAGAACACTTTGTAGCCTGAATATTCTTCAGAGAACACAATTTACCTTAAATTTTAAATCTCATTTGACTCATTTTACCCTCTTGGGTTTTGTATATAGATCCTCTGACTACCTTTATATTATCAGATGGCTTCTGCAGGGGCTACTTTAAAGCTTGACATCTCTGCAGGTTTCTGCTATTGTTTTGGCATATTTTTCATCTCCAGTTTCTTTGTTGCCTTGTCAAAGAGCATCTCATAGAAAAATTTGCATCAGCCTTGCAAAGCTGAAAAAGAAGTATCAGCATCTCCAGGCTGTGGTTTTAAAGGTAGTGTGACACCTGCCAATGCATTTGCCTGTTGTTTTTGGAACTCAGGCCCAGCTTTAGTACACTGTGGAAATCTCTGGTGCTGATAAACATCAGTCTTTTCAAAGGTAGTCTTAGATCAGATCTCGGACCAGAGGAACCAGCTGCCTTTTCTCCAGTCTGAGTATATTTGGTTTTCCCGATCCTTCCTTTTTCACACTTGCGTTTGACATGTGGTGTGAAATGTAGTTTAAAGAGTAACCAGATTTGATTGTCTGATACTGTGAGAATTTTTTGTGTCAATTTGGTATAGTAATCCAGGAAAAATGGTTACAATATTAGAGTACATAAAATATTCTGTATTGAGACTTAGTGCTGAATATATATTATTGATGATTAATCTGGTGTTGAGTAAAAATTGGGAATCAAGGAACCTGAACCATAGCACCTCAGTTGCTGTTTCATTACACATTATGGTTCAGGTACATCATATCCAAAGTTGGCACCATTAACCTGCATATAGTTGGTCCTGCTTCCAGGCAGTGATGAAAACTGCTGTTGTACTTAGAAAGGTCTTTAACGCTTATTCTGCTAACATAGGAAGTTCATATATTTTCATGTGCTCTTCACAGGGAGCTGGTGCACATCCCTCATATTTTATGGAATGAATTATAATGCTTCAGGAAGCCTTCTGCATTTGTTTAGTGTTTCTATCTTGGACTCAGTTTCTTTTTTGATTCCAATACTGAGCTGGATAATGAGTCATTCAGAGTATACTGATGATAGTTTTCACTGCCTTGTCTCATTTATCAGGACTAAGGAAAATGTATGATTCTTGTGGGGCTATCTCTGCCCCTTTGGCTAGATGACCTAGTGATCAGATTTTCTGACATGTACCATGCCTTGATGGAGCAGTCAAGTACATTTGCCTTTCAACTTTTGTACAATAACTAAAACATCCCAGGCATCTCCCCTGAAGTGATGCCTTCCTTTATGAGGTTTGAATCATGTGAGTTCTGATTCTGAGCTGTACTAAAACAACCTATTTTCTCCTATAGCAGTGATGCCTTGAGAGACTGACCTAGAAGAGAGACTCTATAGAGTTAAATAATAAAGTAGGTATTTATTAAAAGGCCTTAAAAGGATACACCTTGGGCAGTACAAGAGCCTGGCCAGTGCTGCACCCAAGATGGACCCAAAATGGTTGCAAAATGGACGACTAGTCACGAGTTTTCACACTTTTATAAGTTTTGGTCCATTTTCATATTGGGGTTAATTGTCCAACCACAGCTTCAGTTTATGAAGTCCCATCCTTCTTGTTTGCTCTCTTTGATTCACTGTTGTTTATGCTTTTTGGGGCTGAGGCTTGTAATGGTTGTCCTTTGCTCTCCAGCTAGAAAAGGATTGTTTTGTCTACCTACCCTGTGAAGAGAACTTACTAACACTTAATATGAAGTTCAGAGTTACACCCCAAGGCAGCACAGAATGTGAAAAATATGAAAGCTAAGACTTAAGGCATCAGCAGTCAAATCACACTTGGCAGCTATATAAACTTCCTGAACCCGCTCCAACTTTATATTCATTAGGTGGGAGCAAAGGGAGGTGGATTTGAACAATATTTCAAGTTTGAAACATACACACATGCCTTGAAAATACATGAAAAGTAACATACATGCACTTGTCTACCAGGTACGGCAAAAAAATGTGACTACTGCTCTGTAGTCTCTTCTCTCAAGGCAAGAATGCACACGGGTGTGGACGTGAGTGTCACAGAACACAAGGTGGAGCTCCTGCTCTACTCCTGAACAAAAGAAAAACGCAAGAGGGGCAAGCGTCCTGTGGCAAATACAAATGGAACACAAATAGGGCTGTAGCTCCTGATACTTCTTATTCCTCTGTACAATGTAAATGTTAAACTTCGTGTCACTTTCTGAGATTTCCTGACATTTTTGCTCCTCTTTTTTCTACTTGTTACTGGATGGTTAACATGTTATTAATCCAGTTATTTTTTTTAATAGCAAAAGACTTAACTTTTTTTTTTTTTTTTTTTTTTTTTTGCTATAGCAAATGGTGTTCAACTTGGACATATTAAAATAAGAAATTACCTGGAAGTGTAAAAGTTACTATAATTTTTTGGCAGTGTAAGATTTGTGCCTTCCATGTATCCCTTATTTCCATTGCCGTTTTCTGTTTATCTTAACAATGAAAACTGTGTGGGAAGAAAACATAAATGGGAGAGGAAGACTTGAGAGTGGGAATAATGAGTATGAAGCCCAAAAATGAGTACAGTGAAGTTTGCTGTTGAACTTTACAGAATAAAAAAATCAACTTCTTTTAAGGTCTTCAAGCTTTTATTTTTTTTCCAGACTGATGATAGTGGATAGAGCATGACATCTTCATTGACAAAAATTGATTAGATTATTTCTTGAAAAATGCTGTGTAAAATGTCTTCATAGTACATGGTATTGCTGAAGCAAGCAGTATGCGCCACCATATTTTAGGCATTGAAAGGTGGTGCAAATTTTCTGTGTTCCATAAAAGAAAAAAGTACACTGAAAGATATCAATGGGTTCTGAAACCATGGCCTAGAAATAAGCTCCATCTCAATGTAATGTGATACATGAAATTTCAAGAGTGAATAAAGAACAATAAAGTTATTGTTCTTTAAGTTATTAAAGTCAACAAAAGGACAACTGGAAAATAAGAATAGCAGCAAAGTTTTTAATGTAGGAAAAATTTTCCTGCCTAAGGCAGGATTGCTTTTTGGTGTCAGCCAAATTTTCAGTGTCTGTGGTCTGAGGAATTCTGTCCTTTCTAATCACATAGAGAACAAATGGTCTTCTAATATTTAAATAAGGCAGTTAAACCAGTTGTGTGATTATGCTTTGCTTTTAAGAATTAAAAAAAATCTATAATAAACATTAATTTTAGTGTTTTTAAAGATTTGCCCGGATGTTGGATATAATTGTCAGTACCATTAGGATGGGTATATCTGTTAGCTATTGCAAAACAAGCAAAAGGAGAAATGAGGGTAAGCTTATTCAAAAGATATGTGAAGAGGTTATCCAAGAATACTTTAATTCCTTGAGGAGGTTGTATGCAGCCTTATATATGCAATAAGTTCTAAGGAGATGAGGGTTAAGATTTAAGATGGTTGAAGCAAGAAAATATAAGGCTCTGATTTGAGTTTGGACTATGAAGCGCAGCTTATAACATCCAAGACCCAACTGAAAAATATCTTGCAGATAAATAGCAGTTTGATTATTAAGCATTTGGGTCCATACACATTGTGTTAATAATTTTTTGTTTTGGATTCATATACCATATCAATCTTTGTCAGCAGTACCTGATTTTATTATCTGCCAAAGTGATATTTATATGCAAACCAAAGTATTTTGTTGTAGTGGCTTGTCTGATCAGGACACTTTTATTTATTATTTACACTTTATTTTCTGCAGATTGAATTAACTAAAAGAGGACTTCAAGCACCTCTCTTGGTAAAAGCTCCGGAAACAGGAGAATTATTTGTGAATTTTGACCCTCAAATATTAACTTTAATCAGAGAAACAGATTGCATGGCTCACATGTGCCTTGAAATTTCACCATTTGCAAGTGTTATTCAACAGCAGAGAGACTGGTACAAGAAGATTGTCAACAATTTGCACGTGGGTTTACTTTAGTTATTTCATGTATGTGTACTGTACATTAAGATGCCTGGGTTCTATACATATGGAAGAGGATAAATGAAGATCAACCATTATGCACTAAGAAAACATTTGCAAATCTATTTTTTTATTTGTATGACTGTCTTGAGGCACTTAAAATTTTTTGTCTGCTTTATGTTTTCTGTGAAGTTACTTTGCAGATGCATGGGTTTGGGGAAGCTCTGCAGAGTCTGGGACAGAGATGAGAATGGTGAGGAAAGGAAAACTACAAAATGCCTTGTGGTGTTGTTTGCTTTCTAAATGATAAGCAATTTATCTCTCATCCAGTAGTGAAGTCAACATTGGGCAGCATTTGTTTTGAGAGGATACTGGCATTGGTGTTTTACACAGATGTCTGTGGAACAGTTTAAAAAGAGAAGCTGAAACTTGCCCTTCTCACATCTTTTAAGTCCTTTGCATCATTTTATCTGCCTATGAACAGACAAGATTCTCAATGACTCAAGATGGGGATTCAAAAATAGAAATCTGTAGCTTTAAAGGACTACTTGATGCTGCAATGAAAAAAATCCAAAGAACATAAGTCATAAAGTCTTTATGACTTTAAGTCGTAATGTTGTTGGCAAACATGTGAAACTAGATCAGTGGGTTAAAGAGGCGTTAGAAAGAAAGTAGTGTAATAAAGTTCTGGTAAGGCTGATATTATTAGAATTGCTGGAAAGTTTACTTGGATGTATTTTTCTCCTTGGGCTTTTTGTCTTCTGTAACACTCATTTACAGACTGAAACTTGCAAGATTTTTCTCTTAGTGGTTTAAGCCCAGTAGGCAACCAAGCATCACACGGTTGCTCCCTTACTCCTCTCCTTGGAATGAGGGAGAGAATCTGGAGGTTAAAATATAAAATATGTGAGTTGAGATGAAGACAATTTAATAGGGAAGGCAAAAACTGCATGCATAAGGAAAAAAAATAAGGAATTAATCTGGTAAAACCAGGCAGCATCACAGCTACTTGGGAAGACAAACACCATAGCTCTGGGTGTCCCCCTCCCTCATTCTTCTCCCAGCTTTCATTTTTAAGCATGATGTCATAGGTATGAGATCCCATTAATCAGTTGGGGTCTGGCTACGTTCCTTCGCAGCATCTTGTGTGTCCCCAGTCACCAGCAGAGTAGTGTGAGAAGCAGAAAAGGACTCAATGCTGTACGAGCACTGTTTAGCAATACCCAAAATGTCAGTGGGTTAGTAACACAGCTGTGGTGACAAATCCAAAGCATGGCATCATGTGAGCCATTGAGAAAGAAATTAACTCCATCACAGCACCAGTGCAATCAAAGATTGATTTCTGTGTGAAGTTGTACTTCACACAGAGCAATAAATACACATAGAGATATAAAGAGCAACAAATAGTGAACTTGTGCCAAAAAGAATGAAAACCTTTCCCAAGCAATTAATTAGAACTTCTTAAGAATTCATAAATGTGTGTACATGAAGAGGTTGAAATCAGTGTATATTAACTAATGTTTTCATTAGTTATTTATTAGTTTCATTTATTTATTTCAGGTGATGTTGGCAGAATATAGAAGAATTAAACTGAAAATACAGCACCCTTTTGAACAGCTGATGGCTCCTCGATTAGTAAATGTAGATGAGGCTATCCAGCCAGGTCTAATGTTACTGAACTGGACATCCTTGAGTATTGAGAAATATATTAATACAGTTTTTTCTAAGCTAGGTAGGTTACTTGCCTCCTTCCATTAACTTCTGGTTATTTGTTCTATACATATGCAAGTTATAATATAAGATTACAGTTCTTTACATGATTTGCACTGAATTGGTTTACGTATAAAAGATATCAGAATTTTCACCTGTGCTGTATTTCATGAAGCATTTGTTTTATAACACCATCTTCTTTTTGTCTTGTATGTTCATCAAATTTTTACTAATGTATATGTTAGGCAGTTTGGGTTACACCAAACATAAAGTACGGTGCAAAAGGCCCAATGTGTTCTGAATGATAGCTACATTTAAACGAGCTCCTAGGTTTCAGACTTCTCTTAGTCCTGCTTTTTTGTTTCTATAAAGTGCAAAATAACTTCTCAGGGAATAAAACACTGACTCAGTTGGCACTGTCATTGCTTAGGACTGTTTTTTTTTTTTTTTTTTTGATTCAATGTCTTTAAACCTAATGCACACACATCTTGGACAACAGCTTTAGAAAACAGATGAGCTTGTAGTGTTTTCAAAAGATTATCACAAGGTTGCATTGAGATGTGGTTTTTTTCTGAGTATACCAAATTCCTTTTTCTTCAGCTTAATTAATACAGCAAACAGATTTTGTTTCTTGAAATTGCATAAGTAGTTATAGAGGAAATTTTCTACAGTTGAAATGCCAGATTAAAGTGCGTTTTGGATGCTAGCCTGATGTTATGCTTAATTTAATTTTGAATAATACAAGTAATTTGAGTCTGGATCAGGCACCTTGCTGCTGTTTTGTCTTCAGCATTGAGAGCAGATTGCTATTAACATTTGAAAATTCTAGTGATTGTTTTTTATTAACTATTGTTTGGCCTCTAAAATTTGCTTGAAGCATAGAGATTTTATTTGCTGCAAGTTTCTGTTGCTAGTAGGTTCTCCAACTTTTAACTAGTTCAAGCTATAGGAGAAGATGAGATGTTGTTGGCCCCCAATTAAATGTTAATGTCTCATATTTGAAATATGTATCTTTTAAGTTAATCTTATATATATTATAATAGATACTATATTTTATATAAAAATATAAAGCTATATGATATATATTTGTACAATAGCTTCTATTGATATAATATTGTAGTTATCTTTTAGCATGTAGATAGCATATGCTAGATAAGTATCTGTTATGCAAAAAGTTAATTATGATTCTTGTGGTGAAGCTTGCCTTAAAAGTTTAGCTGTTTGGAGTAAATTGGTTAAGGTACAGAATTCATATACAGTTGATTATGATTGTTTGTTGAGGTAAAAATTTAAATGGGACTCTGCAGAGGCTATTGATTCAAACTTTTAAGCTTGTCTTGAATCTTCTATTTTCTTCAAAAGCTGGGCTGGAGTTATTGCTTGATCGAGTGAATGACTTGGTTGAATTTCGTATTGATGCTGTCCTTCAAGAAATGAATAGAGTGCCACTCTGTGTGTTGCCAGAAGATGAACCACAGAGCTGTGAGGAATTTCTTCAAAAGACTAAGGTTAGTAGATAAAAGTTTCATGAAGAAGAGACTGATGACTTTGAGTTTAGATAGTTTTCTTTTTTATGAGATAAAAAATTCTGAATGCAGAATTAATGAAGCATGCATGGGATACGCATGGAAATCCCTACTTGCTTGGCTGGGACGTTAAAAAGGAACAAAAGTACCAAATGCAAAGAGATCGGAGCTGAGATGTTCTTTTGTGTTCATTATTAATGTCAAGCCCCATAGTGTGTGATATTTCTTTTATGCTTTCATATCACTCAAAAATTTTACCTCGATGGTAGTATCTTTTTTTTGGTCATTATTCCTGTTTAAATAAGGGAATTCTCTAGTAATTGCCTGAGGAGAGTAAATACTATGGAAAGAACTGTAATGAGTATCTCAAGTTCTCCTGAGTTGGTAATGGGATGTGGAAAATATATGCAGAAGTGCCTGGGTGAAAATGTTCTCGGAAAACGCCCTTCTTTCACCTCATCAAAATACTTCTATGTTGAGGGTAATTAACTATAAACATGTAAATTGTTGATTAGAAAGCTGATTAAGGTCATAATTATGTCAGAATAATTTTGTTAGGCAATAGTAAGGTATTGTGTTTTAGGGTATAATGTCTAATATGTTTTCTCCTGAATAAACTTTGGTTTGATAAAGACTGTAGACAATGAAGTAGATAATCCCCATTCCTATTCTCCTGTAGCAATAACTATTACAAATGAAAGTTTTGATTGTCTTAGTGTATTTAACTCTTTGGCCTTTTCTCTTTTGGCCATTGTAACAACTCACCTTGTTGTTAAATACAGAGTAAAATTTAAAATAATATCATATGGAATGAGTACTAGTTTGTAAGCCTCACAATCCACTGTTGTTTTTGTTGATCCTGCTGCTACCTTCCTGATTGGGCAGGAACTAAAATGTATATTCTCTGAGGTAAAAATATGTGAGACTGAGCACAAAAATGTCTCTGCACAATATGGTAGCTTGAAAACTTGAACTGCTACATAGCAATTACACACATAGCAATTACAATGGCCAATTGAGTTGAGCTAGCAGAGTAAATGGTATAAGAACCCCAGTTGTGTACAATGAAAACAGCAACATTTTGTAAGCTTATTGTAATTTTTAATTAGAGGGGACTAGAAATAATTTCTGTCACCTAACATTTCTGTCACCTAATAGGTGTCTTTAAGTTTCTAAAGAAATTGCTGCAACAAAAATAATTACCCAGTGGAAAAATCCCAGAGTACTTTGTTTAATGTTTCGGTGATACTACAAGTCACATCTGCCTTCTCTCTCAACTCAACCATTGGGAAGAACCATTAGGAAGGCCAAAGATTTTCTTAAAATTTGGAAATGGCTGAATATTTCAAGTGATTGATTTTTAATTAAACAAAGGTAGTCATGTTTGTTTAAGCTGAATGAAATATAAGGTAACAAAGAAGTAAAAGATTAAAAGGCTATTACAGGTAAAAATTATAGTTAGCGGAAGCATACTTGATGGATTTTATTATAAGTATTGGAGAAAAAATGCACAGTACTGTGATAAATTTATGAATTTTATTTAATCTCATTCTTTGATTTCTTCTCTCTCCAGTTGATAATTTTCATGTTTATTTTAATAGTAAATACAGCTTGTGTAGATTTTATCTCCTATTGAGCTGTAAATGGGAAATATGATTGAACAATTCTTTTAATGATTGCCAGTTTACATTAATTGGCTGTGCCATAATGAGTATTAGCCAGTCTCCCGTGTCTATGTTGGAGAGTTAAGAAAATTAAGAAGCCCTTGCTTTTGGGAGCCTTTTAGTGAAACTAGGCATTATAAACATTGATTCATAATATTAACTAACGAATCATGTGATTTCAGAAAGAAGCCAAAACAATGTTGAAAGACATTTATGGTGCCTTGTTGATACCTAGTATTTTGGAACAAACCAATTTAAAATTAATGTTGTATATAGATCTGGTTTTTCACAAATCTTAGGCCTTGGCCTATTGTGTTAATAAAGGCTGCTGTGACTGTGAAATTGGCATGAGAATTGTGACAATAAGAGCATATTGTTTTGGTTTGATAACAGGAACTCTGTCTAAAAGGTTCTCGTACTTTACACTTAAAAAGCTCACTGGTGGAAGCTGCTGCTAATGATCTGATTAACATGTTACTTGACACTGAGGAACAGGTCAGTAAAGAAGATGAGAAGTCAACTGTATCCAGTGGTGAAAAAAGGGACAAAAATACAGGTAAGAAGATGGTATTGTGTTACTTGGTGTTTGTTTATTTTTCATGCTGATAGTTTGTGCTGGGGGACATTGTAGCTTAGGTGACTGAAGTATTGAATAGTATCTAATGTCTAAAGAATTTTCTTTGAATTTGCCTGGATAATGAATAATCTAACAATTATTTATCGTCTCCAAAATAGGTTGATATTATTTATCTAACCTGGATTTTGAAAGTTTCATGCCATAGAACTACTTAGTAGCCTTGGTTAGTTGCTGGACCTCCCAGAGAAAGAGAATAAGAAATAATATCTACATTTTGATGATAATCATACCAGTTTGTACTGAATAAGAAGGCAGACAGGCATAAAAGGCCTGTTACACTGAGGTGCACATAACAAATGAGTAATTCTTCACTTCCTTAAAATTGTTTCAGACACCTGGAGGTGTTGTGTTATGGTGTTTTCAGGTCCCTTACATATATTTAGCTAACTGGATTTGTGGTGTTGTAGCAACAGAAGAGGAAAGAAGATCAAAAAGCTTGACTTCCTCACAAAATTCCAGTGAGCTGTGGGCTGGCCTGTCTCCTACAGCAAAGAGGAAGAGAATGGATTTAGAAAAGTTAGAGGAAGAAGCCAATGAACTGCTGTCTCACTTCAATGACCGTAACATGGACGCCCTTTTGAAAGTCACTCGAAATACTCTGGAGACCATCCGCAAGCGCATTCACACATCGTCCACCATCAGCTTCTTAGGTGGCTTCATTGTAATACATTGCTCTTTTAGGCTATACAAAGAAAAATGTAATATCCCATAACTGTATAAATGAGAGTTGCAGGTATAAAAGAGGGGAAAACAAAGGGACTTTAATTAAACTGTCTTGCTAAGTTACAATTGATAACATTGTGCATTTCCAAAGGTATTTTTTTCTTATGACAGTAGGAAAGTGTCATTACAATGCTGTTTCTCTTAGGACTCACTGTACTATTCTGAAGCCAATATTACATTTGGAGCTAGACTTGATACATAAGTTTCTGACAAGACCTTGATAACGTCATAAGTTATCACTTAAGTTAAAAGTTACCGATTATTAACCTGACAAGTTAAAACATTGATAACTTGACAAGATCTGTTTGACCTTGCCTTTTACATAAAACTATGTGAAAAAAAAATAGAGGTTTTTTTTTTCCTCTTACTAATTGCCTTCAGATATTTCCATACGTGGTGATGGAACACTGTTTTGAAGTGTTTTATTGTCACATGCCTTTAAGAAATGAAAATAAGGGCAATTGTCTTTGGTCTCTATAGTTTATAAGGCATACAATACTATGAGACTCTAAGGAGGTTCTGTGCCCGATTTAATATGCTGACTGGGAGTACCAGCCAGATAACAAAATTATTTGCTAAACAGAGTTTATCTGAACAGAACAAGTTGAAGAGGATCTTCATGGAGAAAAATAGCTTTGCGCTTACTTTTCACTTGTGCTGCTGTAGAGTTCAGAAGTACATCTTATAAATTACTCAGGAATTCTTTTTCCCTTCAGAAATTACACTCAGTACTCTGCAATAGAAGATATATTTATTGATTTATATCAAAACAATGCCTAGTTTGATCTCTTGAAACAAATATGAACAGCCTTTTTGGTTTTGTCTTCTGTTTTTGTCTTTTATTTAGAAAATCACAGTATGTCTAAGCAGAAAAAAGGTGCTCATCCTATAATTAGGACTAATATTTACCTATCTATCCCTAATATCATCATGACACCCTCTTTGGATGAGGTACAGCAGACACTTAACAAAGCTGTAGATAGTATTGTGAAAGTAATGAAAGGAGTTCGACATTGGAGTAAAGGGAGAATATCCAAGGTTGGTGTCTTTAACAGCCTTACTTAGAACTAATGGTGCAAAACTGCTGCAGATAAAAAGTAAACATTATTCTCTCTTCAGGAGAATATGTTAGAGAGAAAAGTTGTTCTGTTGCGGTGTGGGAGCAGAGACAGCAATTCTGATGATGGAATGAAAGAGACTGGAAAGAAAAGCATCCATGGTAATGATAAACTCTGACATGACTAAATTTGAATGTTAGGTAAATGTGATTTATACAGAATGTATTGGGAGATATTAATTACAAAATACATCAAAAACATTAGACTTGATAGGTTTTAAACAACCTCATATATTTTAAATTGCCTCAGAGAAGAAATCTCTTTCTCATTAGAAACCAGGTTTGCCACTTGTCTTTTTATACAGTTGTGTAAGGGGATTTTTTTTTGTGCTTCTTGAAGAGCTTTACTGCTTTGGGTTATAGCATATATATTGGTTACAATTATAGTCACTTTTGCTACAGCATAATCTTTCATGACTTGCCAGTGTGATTTGTAATTTGGCATGTAGAAATGGCATCTTAGAACTTGTGCTTACCCTTTAAGAAGGGTAAGCTGAACTTTCACAATACCTGGTATTGAATAAAAAGTCTATGTGTATTGCAATATTGGTATAGAGAGGATTGCATAAAAGATTGAATAGACTAGAATTTCTAAAAACATTTTCATTATTCTGTTTTGTGACCAGACATTAAGTTATTGAAGTCATTTAGTTCAAGGAAATTCAAATGGTATCTTTGATTGGGTTTTTCTTCTCTGAAGTCATTTAAAATCAAGCCAAGTTAATTGTTCTACATTGTACCCAAGATACTTAAAAAATACATTTGAGTCTTTTCAGCTCAGCTCTCTCTTATGCACCTGAAAAGTAGGACAGTAATACTTGAACCGGTTAAGAAGTTAAATTAGTCTTTCAAAACAAAGAATTTTGCTTGTTAAGAGATGAAATAAAAAATTATGATAAAGTCAAACTTGTAAAAATTTGCTAACTGATGGACTTTTTTAAACCTTTATTCCTTTTGGGGACTGGTTATGGTCATCTTCTCAGAGCTAATATTAATTTGTATTTCAGATTGTCAGTGTGGGATATTTCAGAAAATAAAAATGCTTACTGCTGATATATAAGTAAGCAAATGCTGATATATAAATAAATCACTTAGATGAAGCATACAGAATAAACCTTGAAGGGGAAGAGAAGAGGAAAGATTCTGTTTGAAAGATTGGTGTGGAACTCACTCCAAATTTGACAGGGTACCTAGATGGAGCAATTTTACTAAAATGGAGATGTTTATGAACTTATGTTGGCCTCCTTGACTTCTAGTTACCTTTAAGAGCACCTAACTTTAAGATGTGTGCTTACTGAAAAAATATGTAATTCAATTTTGTCTATAGGAATTTACTTCTCCTAACCAGTATGTCTGTCCTAAGCCTGCTTCTATTTTTGAATCTTGTTTTATAGGTAGTGTATCAGATGCAGCATCACTCAGTTCATCTGATCCAGTGCAAAGCCAGAACTACTTCAAGAATGTTTCAGAGAACAAAGAAATTATTAAGTTAGTATCTTTACTCAGCAGTGCCATCAATTCTACAAAAGGGGTAAGACAATTGAGATGTTAATTTAATATCACTATCTAAGGGATATTAATGTATTACTTTTAATATCCTTGGGTAATAAGGGTCGACATTTAAAGCTGTGATTAAATGTAATAATGAAAAAGTTTAGCATGGTGGATGGAAAACATGTGGCTAAAAATTTGCAAATATGCTTTGAAAGTGTAACATAGATTAAGTGTACTCTTTTTCAAGATCTGAGGTTTTGAATACAGCATAAATTAAAACATCATAAAAAACTCTAAGTGTAGTTGTGTTGTGTGTAGCTAATGAAGCCAGCATGATTTCTGCCACATTATGAAGTGGTTATGAAGGCTTTTAGAAGCAAATTGGCTGTCAGATTGGCATTTGTAAAGTGCTGCATAGGATTTGCTAGTGTGGGTTAGGATATATCTTAAAGGAGATGCATAACTCCTTTGCCTCGTTCTTATTCTATATGCTTTTTAGTAAACTGTACTTCTTTAGGGAGCTCTGCATCAGTTTCTTCAGGGGCTGGTCCAATCTTTTAACAGTCTCGGCGTGTGAAAATCTTTGACTCAAGGCTTTGTAACTTCAGTGATACTAAAGCATATCTACCAGGCTGGTGCTGAGTAGTTGATAATGGTGGATAGTTATCATGGTATTTTGATATTTGGTGTTTTGTAATATTGTAAACTTTTATCTTTTAGCCAGCTTTAAATGCCTGCATGTACTGTATTTATTGAAAGTCATGATGTGGATTATCTCTCGTAGCACTCATCTCTCATTTACTTGTTTAATTAGATGCAGTAATGATTTAACTTAAACTTTCTCACATTTTTCTGAACTCCTGAGAACCAAAAAAAAAATTCTCTTTCACACTCATTAAATGATATTAAAATCAAAGAGACCTGAATTGAGTGTAAAAATTAATGTTAAAAAAAAGTCTTATTGCTTCATTATTTCAGAATGAATTTTTCTTGTTATGTTGGGCCCTGGAGCTCAGGTTTCAGTTTCTAGCTCAGGAAATGGCAGGGAAGGACAAGTGTACTGTATCCTAGTTTTAAACTTTTCTTCCCACTGATTAAAATTATTTTATTGACTGAAGATTCACTTAATTGGCATATGTTTAAACTAATCTGACAAATTTGATGTGATGAACATACAGTTTCTGGCATGATGTGTAATCAGTAATGGAACTTCCTTTAGCGTAAATTTACCAGCAACTTTTGTTTAGTGAGGTGAGTCAACCTGCTCTACTATGGAGTTTGTCGTGTACTCTAATGATCAGCTGCTAAGAAATTATATGTATGCTATATATGTGATGCTGAGAATCTTTCTTTGAACTTGTAAATGTCTTTCAGGAAGTTCTTACAGCTTTGGAGAATTTTAGCTGCTACCACCATATATGGCAGAGGGACAAGGAGGAAACCATTGATAAATTAATGGTGGGAAACCCATTACTCTATGAATTTGAATCTGAAATTCTGCATTTCCAAGACCTGGACCTGAAAATCAATTCTGAGCCTGAATACATCTGCGTGGGAGCTATTGCACTGTACACTGGTAGCGTTCAGCTTCTCTCCAGAGACATGTCCTTTCTGACTCGAGTAGGAAGGAGAGATGTGACAATTTTGGATGGGTGAACTAGATTAAAATGGAAAGGAGAAAGGGAGAGAGAAGGGCTGTTTGCTGTTCTGGCTGTAAATGCATGCAAACAAAACACTAACACAAGAATATCTGTGAGGCTCAGCTGGAGTTTATTACCCCACCTGGGTATGTCTGCTCACTTACGGGGTGGATGGGAGATGTTTGCCCATCCTTCTGCCACTGATTCCCAGGAGTACGTATTTCATGGGAGTAGGATGATAAGTTTGTTAGTTTTCTCCTTGCCCAGTTGCGTGCAGTGAGACAGCTGAACCTCCTTCTATGTAGCAATTCCACCAATGATCAAACTTTGTTTCTTCGGCTTTCATAATTAGACTTCTAATTTCCTCCCCATGGTATTTTTTTTTAAAGATTAACTTTTGAGAATATTTTAGACTTAGATGAGAATATTAACCAATTCATTAGTGATATATAGGACAGAAATTTGTATAATGGTAAATGAACAAGATGACAACTATGGAGAACAGCCTCATCTTTCCAGTAGGTAGATCCTAAAAAAATCTATGATATCTATGATCTATTAATTTTTCAACGTTTTTAGATGAGCTTTCCAGTAGAAAAGATGATAAAGTCTGAGAAGCATAGGAGGAAAGCAATCCTGAATTGTGAGCAATTTTATAAACCACTTCAAGGTGCCCATGTAATTTCATCATCTCTGTATGTGAAGGGTTATACTGAAAAACCAGAACTGGCACTGGGCACTGAAGAGAACAAATGTAATAAAAATGATTAAACGTGCATCTCAACAAATATCTGCACTATCTAATACCAATTAATTGTTCAATATTTTTAGCTGATCTGAAGCTAGCACTGAGATCAGAAACCAAAGCCTGGATGACTTTGCTGGGGTGTCATTGCAATAAGAAGTACAGAACACAGATGGAAGCAATTTTGACTTTTATAGAGGAAACTGGCAAGAAGTTAAATCGCAGCATCACGGACCTGGATGACATCAGAATAGCCATGTCAGCTTTAAAAGAGATCAGAGAGCTACAGATCTCTATTGACTCTCAAATTGGCCCCATTGAGGTAGCTAGTGGGAATGTTGCATGTATGGGTACTGTTTGAAGAGAGCAGTTATTTTCTGGGCTAAAGCTTAACAGTGAACTTTGAAAATGTATGATTGAATATGTGTTTAATGTTGAGTGACAGGCCTGTTGTGTTCCTGTAAACCTTTTTGTGTGAAATTCTGTTTTGGGCAAATGTAAACTTGCTGAGGTGAGACATGGTTTAGTGAACAGTGTAGAAATTGAGTGATGTATGTAAGAGAAAGATGAGAATATAGATAGTTAATGCAAGAAATCTTTTCATATTTTGTGGAAAAAAATCTGTGTATGAAAAGGAATGAGATTACTATTTTTTTTTTTAGCTAAGCCTAAAGAGGAGTAAAAAGCTGATATTAAGCAGACTACAAGAGATTGATTGCTTGTATCAGCTGTATAAATTAAAATAAACAAAAGCAGCTGACTTCCTTAAAGAAGTTAATGTGATAGAATGCATTTACTGAACATCTGACAAATGGCAGACTTAAAAACAGATGGTAACTGTTTCTCTGCATTCCTGACCAGAGTATTTATTTAAGAATGCTATAATATGGCAAAATGCACCTTTGATTTTTCAGTAGAATTCTTTTTTCTAAGACATGTTCATGATTCCTGATTGCCCATAATTTCATTATAAGCTTCCAATTCTGCAAGCAGGAGCCTTGAGTCCCTCAGCACAAGGAGTGATGCTTCAGGTTTTTGAAAGGGAGGTTGGCATATTTTCCACATAGTGTTATTGTAGACAGATAGTTGCCTTTCCATTTTTGCAATTTGGCTACAATTTGATCAAACTGGAAAGCATGAATGGAAATAATTCCGCTTCATACAAAAATTTTCAAATGAAACTGTTGTGCCACAGGTTCATTGCTACCCTACCCTGTGCTAATTTATACAAAGTGAATTTCAGTTGTGTTTTAGTGAAAACTCACTAAGGGTTTTCAGTATGTGGACTGTTCATATGTTGGTGGTGCAAGCAGAAATCAATGCTCTGAGAAAAAAAATTCAGATATTTCTTCCAGTTTGGTTTGCCAGATTTTGATAATGCAAGAAGAACAGATTTTTTTTCTAACAAATCATTCTCTGTTCTTAAAAAATTTAAATGGTAGCATACATATATGTTTATAAAGTTAACTGAAGTTACCATTTTATGTATCTTGATCCAAATTTCTGGCAGGAATCCTATGCTATGTTGAACAAATATGATCTACTTGTTGCCAAGGAAGAGACAGAGAAGGTGGACACGTTGCACTACACTTGGGAAAAACTGCTAATCCGTGCAAATGAAGTGCAGAATGAGCTTGTTGCTTTGCAGCCAAACTTCAGAGGAGAGCTTATTAGTGCTGTGAAGACTTTTACTGAAGACTGTGCACAGTTCTATTCAGATTATGATCAGGCAAGTGTTTCTATTTTATTATATTAGAGAAATTTTTAAGGAGCAGTGGGAACGTGGAAAGGTTTTTGGATTTGGCTAATTAATGGGGTGGGTCTCTACTGTTGACTAGGTTTATTCTTGTTAAGATGGTGTTTGGGTTTCAGTGCAGGGCAAGTTTGGTTAAAGTTTTGTATGTGACTGATGTAAGTAATGCTCGTAATCAGTTCTTAACAATTAAGAATGGAGATATTTAAGGTTTTTGGAAAACATCTGGTTACCATGTGCAAATATGAAGACTAGGATTAATGATAAATTATGTCAAATAGAAAGAGTTTTCTGATGCTTTCTGATATATGTACAAGTGACTTAAGCTCTCACATTTTTTTTCATTAGAATATAAATGAATGAAGCTGAACTAGTCTTGTATCATCTTTTAAGTAATGCTGACTTTTACTCAAAAAATGAGCTATGATTTCCTAGCTTTTACAGTGTAATGAAAAATTTCTGCCTTAAAAATACAATTAGTTTACCTTCTTTGATTTTTTTTTTTAATCCTTTTTAAAAAAGTGTTTGTTTCAGTAGGTTAACTGTCATCTCTTGGTTCACTTGTTGTCTGATCTGGAGGCTGCAAAAGTGTTTGAGGTTAGCATTTAGAAAATACTGATTAGAAATAAGTTGTGGTTATTCTCACCCTCTAAATTAATTATTTTTAAAATTTATTTTATTGTTTTATTTTATTTTTTTTTCTTTTAGAATGGGCCAATGGTGGTTGGTTTAACACCTCAGGAAGCCAATGACAGGCTTACTATATTCCAGGTACTGTTAATTCTAAGACATAACTTAATACTTACTACAAGTGAGCTAACACAAAGGGTCTGAGAAGGAATCTCAGTAGTTGAAGGAACTTTCATTGATAGATAGGGTTACTGATTTGGCAAAGTCTGTTTTGTGTTAGTGAAAGCTATGTTGGAATTTTTCTATGCATTTGCAAGGTATACTGTTAAAATCTAAATTTTTTAGGAGTTAACAGAAAGGCTGCGTAGATAATGAATAATGATTTCTAGATACAATATCCTGATGAGAGCCTTCCCAGAAGTTTAGTCTATTTGGCTATAGGCTATTCTTGTGTTCATGATTGTGTGTGGGTTTTTTTTTTCTTTTTTTGATTGAAATCTGTCTTTGTATCATTATCTCTTCCTGCAATAACAACTTTTAATGCTTTTCTTTTTCCCATACTCTATTCATTTGACTTCCTACTATGTTCCCTGAGTTATATTGCAATTGACAATTAAATTATGTTTTTCTTTGCTGCTTTAATGGTAGTAATTCTTCCTTCAACGGTCAATAAG
>VXAX01001529.1:743234-881554 GCA_013399835.1 Leptocoma aspasia | reverse complement strand
TTTACTCAAAAAATGAGCTATGATTTCCTAGCTTTTACAGTGTAATGAAAAATTTCTGCCTTAAAAATACAATTAGTTTACCTTCTTTGATTTTTTTTTTTAATCCTTTTTAAAAAAGTGTTTGTTTCAGTAGGTTAACTGTCATCTCTTGGTTCACTTGTTGTCTGATCTGGAGGCTGCAAAAGTGTTTGAGGTTAGCATTTAGAAAATACTGATTAGAAATAAGTTGTGGTTATTCTCACCCTCTAAATTAATTATTTTTAAAATTTATTTTATTGTTTTATTTTATTTTTTTTTCTTTTAGAATGGGCCAATGGTGGTTGGTTTAACACCTCAGGAAGCCAATGACAGGCTTACTATATTCCAGGTACTGTTAATTCTAAGACATAACTTAATACTTACTACAAGTGAGCTAACACAAAGGGTCTGAGAAGGAATCTCAGTAGTTGAAGGAACTTTCATTGATAGATAGGGTTACTGATTTGGCAAAGTCTGTTTTGTGTTAGTGAAAGCTATGTTGGAATTTTTCTATGCATTTGCAAGGTATACTGTTAAAATCTAAATTTTTTAGGAGTTAACAGAAAGGCTGCGTAGATAATGAATAATGATTTCTAGATACAATATCCTGATGAGAGCCTTCCCAGAAGTTTAGTCTATTTGGCTATAGGCTATTCTTGTGTTCATGATTGTGTGTGGGTTTTTTTTTTCTTTTTTTGATTGAAATCTGTCTTTGTATCATTATCTCTTCCTGCAATAACAACTTTTAATGCTTTTCTTTTTCCCATACTCTATTCATTTGACTTCCTACTATGTTCCCTGAGTTATATTGCAATTGACAATTAAATTATGTTTTTCTTTGCTGCTTTAATGGTAGTAATTCTTCCTTCAACGGTCAATAAGACTTGCACAGCATACTTGGAGAGGTAGAATTTGCTGTATCCACCTTTTTTTGCTTTGTGTGTCATGCTTCACCACTTCCAAGTGCAGTCTTAGCATTTATTGTTCTGTCACTGTGCCACATGAAGTAAATAGCTTTCTTGTCAGCTTCTAAAGCTATGCCTCCAAGCTAGCTAAAAGTTACTTTTCTCGAGAAAATTGTTGACAAAACTGTTGACAGTGTAAGCTGTTACTATCTCTCTATTATTCCCTAGACTTTAGTCTGTATCAGCTCTAATCATTATTTTGAATCATGGCTGTTTAGTAATTTTTATTAACTTTTTATTTATTATTATTTATTTTATTTAACTTTTTTTCTCTTTTTCTTTTTAGAAACGATGTGATAATCTCTTTCGGAAATATATTACTTGTACAGGTGGGGAAGAACTTTTTCGTTTGCCAGTTACTCGGTGTCCTCAACTGCTTGAAATAAAGAAGCAACTGAATCTCTTGCAGAAACTCTATAATCTATATAACAGTGTCATTGACACAATCAGTGGCTACTATGATATTCTTTGGTTGGAATTAGACATTGAAAAAATTAACAATGAACTTAAGGAATTTCAGAACAGGTGAGAAACTGATGCTGTGTTAAAGTTGCCTAAAGTACTTATTGAATATGATTATAATTGGTTAGCACCAATAATATGAGCATGTATTTGTTTATTGAGGCATGAAAAATATGAATTTAAATTGAAAAATATATCCATTACCAACTTCATAAAATCAAGAAAAAATTTAGCTTCTAAATGCTGAGCATTATTGTTCCTTAGACACAGATTCTTGGCTTTTTTTTTAATAAGCTTGGAATATGTGTTAAAATTGTTATTTATTTTGTCCAAGAAGGAAAGTTTCACCTTTTTGTTGTAGTATTATTGTTCATGGGAGGCAGATTTATGCTAGATGTCAAAGGCAAGTTAGTGACTTGCTGAAACAATTTTTCTACAAAATGGGTTATATTGCATGCATAGAAGCTGAACTTTTCATCAAACCAGCAATCAAAAAATTTAAAGAACTCAACCCTGAGGAACAGGGTTTTTCTGGAGCTCAGAGCAGTGCATATCATCAGACTCACCAGAAGATAAAATCAAGATGTAGAACATTTCAACTAGTTTTGAAGATCACTTGCACAGTTATTAAAATTATGCAGTTACACTCCTTAAGGGGAGGCTGTATATGCCTACCTAGCTGTCAGTTATGGAAATAGACTGGAAACAGATTTTCTCACATGGAGAAGCACATAGAGAAGCTCCAAATTAAAGGTAGCCTGAATTTGGAATGTATGTGCTCTGCTGTTAAAACCCTATGCTGTGGCTTTAAAGAAAGAATATTTGAAACTTTTTCAAAAAGCTTGCTTTATCTCCGTGTAGGTGCCGTAAACTCCCTCGTGCTGTAAAGGAATGGCAGCCTTTTCTTGACCTAAAGAAGATCATAGAGGACTTCAGTGAATGTTGCCCATTGCTTGAGCACATGTCAAGTAAAGCAATGATGCCTCGGCACTGGAAGCAGATTATGGATCTCACTGAACACAGATTTGATGTGGAGAGTGAAACATTCAAGCTGAGGAATATAATGGAAGCTCCACTATTAAGATATAAAGAGGAAATAGAGGTATTCTGAGGGAAGAAATATGGAAGCATGAAACGAACAATCTGCTTGTATAGTATAGGAGTATCAGTAGCAAGAAGGAAATCAAAACATTTCTGTAGAAAGAACAGAGAAATGGACTATCAGTTCAGGTTTTTGTGTAAAATTATGGCACAAATATATAATGGTGTCAAGTTATTTTTTTTAATCATGCTATTTGTGAGGGTACCTTGCTTTGTGACATTAAACTTATGAAAATAATCACTATGTTATTATTTTATTCCCCCAGAGTTGATTAAATTGTGATGTGGTATACAGATTATTAGCTAAGGTGTTTGTATATCTGTAGACCTTTCCACTAAATAGTTGCTCATGAGCCTAATGTTACCTAGTGTTAAAGGAAATAAGAGTTAGATTCATATACCAGGGACTTGAAGGATTCATATCTTGTTTTGACATCCTGTTTATTTAAAAGGATATCTGCATAAGTGCTGTGAAGGAGAGAGACATTGAGCAAAAGTTAAAACAAGTGATAGCTGAATGGGATAACAAGATGTTTATCTTTGCAACTTTTAAAACTCGTGGGGAGCTTCTTTTAAGAGGTGACAGCACGTCAGAAACAATTGCTACCCTGGAGGACAGCTTGATGATTCTCAGTTCTCTCATGAGTAACAGGTAACAGGAAAGGGAGGGAGGGAATGGGGAGAGAGATAAAAATATTAGCAAAAGGCTTTGTTTTAGTCATCAAATCTATCACAGAAAAGAAGGTAAATAAACATCTAGATAAAACCTAAGAGCTTGCTTGTCCTTGAACTGTTCATGTGCTAGTTCTTACTGTATCTAGTTTATCCCCCCAATAAGTTCTTTTGAAAACATGTAGATGCAGCTTGGATTTCCTGAAGAAACAGCTGCAAAGTTTTCATTGAGGCAGAAAGGTGGGAACATAAGAGAGAACACTGCCTGGCTGTGGCAGGCATACTACGGGCGTTACAGGCACGGCTACTCTGCCCCTGTGACAGGTCATTGCCTCATGCCAAAGGTGCTGAAAATCCCATTTAAAGTGAGCTTCAGTTTGTCTGGTTTCACACGGCAAAACGCACAGATAAATAGGGAGCACAGAACCTGATCATCAGGCAGATGCTCAAAAGCAGGAGTTTAGGATAGTGCAGGAAGTCTGTGAGTTCACAGCTTTCAAGATGTTGAGTAGTCCCTTTACCTTAGAATGAAATTGAAGTCTTGCTCCCATCCTACTTCTGTTGGATCAGAGCTGTGCTATGCACCTTGTGTACACAGCAGCAAGTTGGAGCAGATTAGATTTAGAGCTGCCAACTAGCTGAATTAAGTTTTTATACTGTCACTTGAAAAATTTTAAGCATAGAAACTAGTCCTCGTCCTGTGACTTATATGCTGTTTTTCAAGGGTCTGGTTTTCTTCTTGAAATAAAGAAATGCCTCTCTTTTTCCTTTCCTTTATTTTCTTTAATTGTAGATACAATACACCATTCAAGACACAGATTCAGAAATGGGTGCACTATCTTTCCAACACAACGGATATAATTGAGAACTGGCTGACTGTGCAGAACTTGTGGATTTATTTAGAAGCTGTTTTCATTGGTGGCGATATAGCAAGGCAGCTTCCAAAGGTTTCTAGATGCCTTTTTTCAGTTTGCTTATCAATGTTTTAAGAATAAAACTTAACTGTGATGTCATAATTGATGCAGCAACATAAATTGAATTCCTTTTAGTATTTAACAAATCTGGTCTTACTAGGAAATTAGGTAAGCAGTGGCAATGGAAGACATGGTGTGAGAAAGAATAATGAAATCATGTGATGTTTGATCTTTGATTTCTAGATTGTAAAGCTGTTAACTAATATGTATTTAAACATCGTACCTAGTAATAATTATGCCTTGTCTAATAGTACCTACCACTAGCATAGTAGTACCGAGAAATCCTTGTCTTAAGCTTTCCTGCATGGCTTTTCAAATTAAAAATGAACTTTAGTTTTAGAAAAAAAAATCTTCACATTTGAAGTTTCAATTCAAGTATAATGAGTTTTCTGTCTTTTTCTCTAGAAATGTAAGAGAAGGTACATAGCAGGCTTGACAGCCAAGTATAAAATAAGCTCTATTGTGTAAGCAGAAAGAACTGTGTCTAAGATGAAGTATTTCTAGGAGACATGTGATTAATAGAGAGAAGATTGCTCTTGAGATTACTGGGTGCTGGTTCTGGAAGAGGTGCCTTTTTCCTCCTCTCTCTTCCTTCCTCCATTTCTTCCATTCCACATTCACTGTCATGTTTCAACAGGAAGCAAAGCGTTTCTCTAACATTGATAAATCCTGGGTAAGGATCATGGCCCGAGCTCATGAAACACCCAATGTTGTTCAGTGCTGTGTTGGAGATGAAATAATGGGACAGTTACTGCCACATTTACTGGAACAGCTTGAAATCTGTCAGAAATCGCTCACAGGGTAAGATTACTATGAGACCACATTCTTGGCCAGATGGTTCTGCATTGTGTGACTGGGGAAAGACCAATTGCTCAAGTAATGTCCCGTGAACTTTGCAAAGATCGTGTTCTTATTCTACTATGAATTCAATTGAACTGAGCAAACAAGTTAGCAGGATAATACAGCATCTCCAAAGAAATCAACTCATGGATAAGTATTTGATTTGTGGCTAAGGTGTCACTCACTGTCTATCTCTGTTGATACCAAAGCTGGTTTCAGCCTAGTTTCAATCCAGAAGGCAGTCTAGATTTGTGTGTCCCATTCACACCTTTCACAGATCTGGGAGACATTCAGTTTGAGAGATGTAAATAGCAAGTAAAAGAGTTAATGTAAAAATATTTTGTTTCAGTTTAATTTCTTTTATTTTTACTGGTGTTTAGATTATAGCAAATAATAAAAGTTTTCCACGAAATGATTTCTGATACTAAGAGAGTAGCTTTAAAGCAGATGCTTAACATGAATGTATGATGGATTAAAAATTGTCATTTCTACAGCTAAAGATTGTATAATAAATTGTGAGAAATATCTATTTTAAAGAGGAAAGGATGTATAAATCAACCCAAATCCCTTACCATCTACCCCCTCCCAGCTTCTCTACCAATTTTTTAAAAATGCAGGTACCTGGAGAA
This sequence comes from Leptocoma aspasia, assembly GCA_013399835.1. NCBI lineage: Eukaryota > Metazoa > Chordata > Aves > Passeriformes > Nectariniidae > Leptocoma > Leptocoma aspasia. Next base: position 875,893 of record VXAX01001529.1, on the reverse strand, counting down.
AAAGCGCCTGCTATTTCCACGATTCTTCTTCGTGTCAGATCCTGCTCTCTTAGAAATTCTTGGCCAGGCATCCAACTCTCACAATATACAGGCACATCTGCTGAATGTGTTTGACAACATTAAAACCGTCAGGTTCCATGAAAGGGTATGTACTGCCCACACCTCAGTGTTACATTCCTTCACATTGACAGTGTTTGATACTTGCTAAATTAGAGAGCTACTTGGTTGCATAAGGCATTCTACTGTTCTACTTAATTCATCAACTATTTGCTGCTGAGTAGGCTTTCTTCATTTAAGATTTGTTTCATATCCTCATTTATGATGTAGTAAAACTTCTGGTAGAATAGCAAACCAAAAACTTGCACCAGTGCCTATATTTCAGAAAAATCCACCCATGTACTGAACTTTTTTCTGTGGCTTCCTCTCAAATAAGCTTTTGAGTCTTTATGAGTTATTTGTATCTTTACATTGCCTGTATTTGTATATTTCCATTCATGTTTTGATTGTAAGAAAAAGTGTATCTACTGTCTCTCCTGTTTCTGACCTGCCCTTACTATGCCTTCAGACACAGGGTTTGAAAAACACTTTTCTTATACCTTTTACAAGAACAGATAGCAACATTTTTTCGTTATGTATGCATTTTCTTAGAAACTAATTACCTCCCCATGCTCTTGAAATTCCTTTGATTGTCCATGTTCCTTAACTTTTCTGTTTCCATTATTTTTGGTTTTAAGGCTGTAAATTTCGTTAGGCTGATAAACCAACAATAATGGGGGAAGGTTTCCTTTATTGTGACTGGAAAGTGGGTGTTGTCATAGAATCACAGAATGGGTCAGGTTGGAAGGGACCACAGTGGGTCATCTGGTCCAACATCCCTGCTCAAGCAGCATCATCCTAGAGCACGTGGCACAGGATTGCCATTGAAAGTTTAGTGAGATTCAGGAATTGTCAATATTGTCTCCTTGTTCATGACAGTGTTTTGTTTAAAGCCTTTCTGCATAGCAAAGCAATGATTTAATAGTCTTTACATTACATTGAACAAGTTGATATAATTTATTAGTTACTTAAATCAGTGTAATGGAGTGATTGCAGGAAAATACAAATTATTGTGAAGATAAATAATGCATCTATAAACACAAGATATTTTTGCTTTTATTAGATATATGATCGTATCTTGTCAATTAGTTCACGAGAGGGTGAGACTGTAGAGCTGACTAGACCTGTAATGGCTGAAGGTAATGTGGAAGTTTGGCTCAGCTCTCTATTGAAGGAATCCCAGCTATCACTGCATCAAGTTATTCGTCAGGCAGCTATGGACATCCAGGAAACGAGTTTCCAGATCACTGAATTTCTTTCTGCTTATCCAGCCCAGGTAATATAATTGTTAAATGAATGAAGAATTATTCACAGATACGTATCGGGTCTTTTTCTTGTCCTTGCATTCAAAGTTGCAGCCAGTGTTAAATACAAAACTGGCATTTAATTTTATTTGAATCATCTTAGTCTTTCAAGTTTCACCTTTACACAGCTGAAGCCAAAAGAAGATAACTTACCCTAAAGCACCTGTTTAAAAAGGATGCTGAATGCAATAAATTAATGTAATGAAGTTAACACTATTTCTTTACAAGCTTAGTACTTGACTACTGGAGGAAAAGTATTAATATTGTATGTTTATTCATATATTCAGGATAATGCTATATATTGCTAAAGATTTGAAACCGAGGGTAGTGTTGAGGGAAAATTGCTTTTTAGTAGAAGCTTCACTTGTGATCTGCAATGTTGTTGAAGATGGAATAAAGACTTGGTGAATTACTAGAACAATATTTCAAATTCAAGTACTAATTATTCATTGCTTAGTTATTATTTATTTTACATTTTAGATTTATTTATGCTACATATAGTGTTTTTATATATACTGTAAATTATCCTGAGCAGTTATATAAGCAATGCAGTGTAGGCAGTATCTACAAGACTGAAGTACAGGCTTAACTATGCCTTTATGAGTGCATTTGGGACACACAAAACATGACCTCTGTATGAATGCATGGAAAGTAATTTTATACGTATAGTAGGAGAAAAATTTCTTTAGTTTTTGTGTGTCTGTGAAAATTTCACATTTTAGGTGAAAGAGAAAATATTATGAAGCATATACTTCTATGTTTCCTAAGGTGGGGTTATTGGGGATCCAAATGATTTGGACAAGAGACTCAGAAGAAGCTTTGACTCTTGCCAAGCAGGATAAAAAAGTTATGCGTAAGACGAATCAGTTTTTCCTGGACCTTCTGAACATGTTGATAGATATGACAACGAAAGACCTTAGTCAATTTGAGCGAGTTAAATACGAGACACTAATCACTATCCATGTGCATCAGAGGGACATTTTTGATGGTCTTGTAAGTATTAAAAAATTAACAATGAATTATGAGGGCTTTTCCACATAAAACAATGTGAAATTATGAGAAAATATTGTGATGCCTATGAACTCCTTCCTTGTAAAAGAAATATTTAATTTCATAACTGTAATGATTGTGTGTCCTGGAATATTATAAAAGTGCTGATGCTGCTTCAACCAAGTCTTAGTCTTCTTTTAAGTAATTCAGTGCATTTTCCTCTCCCCAAGCAGTAGCACTATTTTATCATGTTTCATGTTGGTCCACTAAAATTAATAGTGCCTTGGTGGCATGATCAGTTAGGGACTTCTTTGTCCTCATACATTTTGTTGCAAGTAATTGTCCTTTTTCTGGACTGCATAATAAATTTCTACAAGTAAATAAAATGAAAATAGAGTTATAGTACAGGAAAAAGTTTGAAGCTGGTGTCCTCTCTGTTCTAGTTTCAATAGCATACCTAATTATTACTTAGGGATTTCTTTTTTCATTTTATACCTTCTCATGCTGACACAGGATGCTAAAATAGGGAAAATAAAAGCATTTAGCTTAATTAAACTTAAAGCCGGCATGCCTTTTTACCTATAGAAGTCCTGGACCTGATTCTGAAATTAAGCTGTCCAAGAAAAGAATTATTGACTTTTGGCCCATTATTAATAGGCAGGCATTTATCTTTTCATTGTAGAATCATTTGCTTCTAGTTATAATAATTTTATGTAAAGTGTTATTTTTACTAAGTGATGTATTTTTAAATCCTTTTTTAATATTCAATAGAGCAACTGTGACTTATTCTCAGTTCTGTTGGATTCCTTATCAGCACCATGACACTGCCACGGAATACCTTTTTTCCCAATATGCATGTGGCTTTGTACAATTCTCATAACAGTTTATAAAATCAAATATCACATTATGTACTTCTGACTCATGTAAAACTAAAGTGGTAGAAAGGACTAAAAGGAATGGCAATTTTAAGGTTAAACTGAAATTGCTCTTGTTTGAGGCTTATGACTGTTTACTTGTATTTAGAATTTTGACACACTCATCTAAAGCCTGGAGTTTCTCTGCCTAAATATGCAATTGAGCAATAATACATTAGCAATTTTTGTGGTAAAAATCCAGACAGATTCTCCAGTATCCTTTAGTTACTAGCTGTCCTTTATGCCTTTCGCTATGTTTGCAGTGCTGCCTTTGAATCTACTACTTAGATGACGTAATATAAATGTGAAATTAAATGTTAACCATGAATGCCACAGCCTTGTCTTCCCTCTCTTCTTAGTGCTGCATGCATATCAAGAGCCCTACGGATTTTGAGTGGCTGAAACAATGTAGATTTTATTTTAATGAAGATTCTGATAAAATGGTGATTAAGATCACTGATGTGAGCTTCACATACCAGAATGAGTTCTTGGGCTGTACTGACAGGCTTGTCATAACACCTCTTACAGACAGGTGAAAAAGACTCATTTTATTCCTTTTTTCTTTGCTGCCAAACCTTGGCTTTTACAAGAGCAATTTTATCATTCCCGTTGGATGCAACATGGATCTCTGCAGAATTTATCTTTCACAGTCTTGTCAAAGTCAGTAATTTCAAATGGAACTCTTCAGTATTTTTGTTTCTGTGCCCTATAATGTGAATAATTTCCGACTTATTTTCTGCCACATAGCTTCATTGGTCCCCACATACACGATGTATGTGACCTTCATTTTTATGTACATAAAGCCAACATACCTGAGGATCTGATATATCCAACAGATAAAATATGTAGAGATACACCACAAAAGTAGGTGTTTACAGACAAGCTAATGAAAAGAGCTAAGGAAGACCAAACAGGAAAAACAATTTTATTCAACTGCAGTAGTTTGGAGACCTTTGATCTAAAAGGATTTTGAAAGAATTGCAGTCCTATTAACAGAGAGATCTACCTGTCTAACTCAAATAGCACGAAGAATGCTTTATAACCTATCATTGGCAAAATAAGGACATTGTTTGGCTTTGCTTTGTGTTTTTGGTTTTTTTTTTTGTTTTGTGCTTTTTTTATTATTTGATACAAAAAATTTGAGAGCTAGTCTTGATATATAATTATTAGCTGGTGTTTTGCTGCATTATGCATAGATGTTTCATTTATGAAAATGGGATGCACTGTGTGATCAAATTTTAAAGATGGATGAGAAAGGAAAAGTTAGATGTCTTTCATTATTGTGCTCCATAGTATAATGTATTTCAAAACTACTCCAGATAAAATAAATCAGTATCCAAACTATTCAAACTAAGATTAGGCAGCGTTTCTGTATCTGCTTTCTTCCCTTCTTGTGATCTTTCAGGTTGCTGATTATTGAGGATTATCTGTTCTTTCACTTTATGTATGATGAAATGAACCTTAATATTCCCTGTATCAGAGACCGAGTAAAGGGTTTTTGTCCTTACTGATCTAAATTGTAATTAATGGAATATATTATATGTATTCCCTTTTCTCCTTAAATCAGACCTTGTGTAACTTCCTCTAGCACTACACAGAAATCCATCTGCTGCAGTCTGATTGATTGTTGCCTTTTAGATGTTACATCACTTTGGCTCAAGCTTTGGGCATGAACATGGGTGGAGCACCTGTGGGACCTGCAGGAACTGGAAAAACTGAAACCGTGAAAGATATGGGACGGTGCCTTGGAAAATATGTAGTGGTCTTCAATTGTTCAGACCAGATGGATTTCCGAGGACTTGGGAGGATCTTCAAAGGTAAGGTGTAGACCAAAGTTAAGCTGTTGGCCAAGCAGTCAGTTGTTTCCTGGGGTGCACAAAGCACAGTATGACTAACTGGGCAGAGAAAGTGGTTGATTGTTCCACAGTACTCAGCTTCGGAGTGGCCTCATCTCAAGTATTCTTTGCAGTTCTGGAATCAGCAATGCAACAACATACAAATATACTGGAATGTATCCAAATGACAGCAAAAAAAATGATGAAAGAGCTAGAGGACACGACTTAAGAGGAACAGCTGAATATACTATGTTTGTTTTGCTTTGAGAAAGAGAGACTGCTTTTTATAACTTCCTCATGAGGGGGAATGGAGATGGAGGTGCTGATCTCTCTGGTGCCTGATAATAGAACATGGAGGAATGGCTTGAAGCTGCATGAGGTGAAATTCGAGCTAGATATTCACTGAGAGTGTGGTCAAGCACTGGAACAAACTCTCCAAGGAAGTCGTTGGGGTCTCAAGCCTGTTACTGTCCAAATAGTGCTTAGACAACTATCTTATATATATGGTTTAACTTTTAGATACAGCTTTGTGGAGTCAGCAGTTCTACTTGTTGATCCTCATGAGTCCTTGATAAGTCCTCTATAAGTCAGTCCTTTATATTCTGAGATATGTTTTTATGAGCTAGGTACAAGTTTCAAATGATAAGAGGACATCTCCATGAAACAAGGTTGACACATAACTGGCAGGTGGTTTCAGTCTTTTAATAAATGCAAGTAATTAATATCTTGTTATGTGTATAAAATACAGTTACAACACTGTCTTCAGGAAGTAGAAATGTCTGAAAACATGACACAGTTTATGAAAGGATAGATAAAGTCACTTGAAATGACCTAAAGTCACAAGGAGAACTGCTGCTATGAAGAGAAAATGCCATAAAATTTATTACTGAACTGGTGGGATGGGCTGAATTTTGATTTCAGTATTTTGTCTAATTCAAATATTGAAGTTTATATCAGTAGAAGGAAATGCATGGGTAGTGCTATATATGTTAAGAACAATTGGCAGAGCTCACTGAAGTTAGCTGCAGGTGACATTTTTTAGGCATCTGAAATTTATACCTGTCAGTCAAGGCAGATGTCAAATTAGGGATCAATTGGAGGTTCTTGACTATTGTATTGTTGCAAGTGACTGTATCTATGGTTTTGTTTTGTTTTGTTTTCCCCAAAAAATCCAGGGGAAAAATATGGTTCTGGTGTAGACTAACCTCTAGCTTCTTTACACTACTGTATTGTTCATTTCAATAAGTGCAATAAGCTATTGACAACCTGTCACATTTTCATAGAATTACTGCAGGAATTTTTCTTGGGGGGTAAAGAGGGACAGGAAAACATTCAAGATGTAAGAAAAGGAGAAGAAATAAAAGATCATAGTATCCTAGAAAATCTTAAGGACTTTGTGAACTTTATTTTCTTATTTGAAAAGGAATTAAAATTCTTCTCTTTGTTCCTTTCCTAACCCTCAAAAATAAACACTATTTTTTCCCCCTTGAGACAGATTAATCTAATTTTTGGCTTGTGAATTGCACCAAAAAGGGTTAAAACGTAATGGTTATATGCTTAGTTGCTTTTCTCTTTGAAGGTCTGGCTCAGTCTGGCTCCTGGGGTTGCTTTGATGAATTCAATCGTATTGATTTACCAGTGCTATCAGTAGCTGCACAGCAAATAGCAATTGTGTTGACATGTAAGAAGAAACGTAAAAAAAGGTTTGTTTTTACTGATGGAGACAGTGTAGAAATGAACCCAGAATTCGGCATCTTTCTTACTATGGTAAGTATTCAGTAAGTTTCTAATATTCCAGTGATCATTGTACAATAATCGAGTCTAACTTGGTACGTTAAGTGTACTTGCTAACTCTTATGTCATTCAGTTCTTAGAACTAACTCACTGATAGTTTGAGAACATTGACCATTGCTGCAAACACAGTTTACAGGGTCTTGTTTCAATAACCTCAAGCACATGCAACTACAAATGCAGGCAGCACCATAAATGCAAGTTTTCTCAATTGCTTCTACATCCCAAATTCTGGCTCTCAAAGTATGCTTTTGGCTACAGTTACAGAAAAATTGCCATAGAGATATAGGTAGGAGTACCCAGTAAAAACAGGACCTGTAAGACAAACTCAGATTTGAAATGCTTAAGTGGAACATTTTTCATATATCATGCATCTAAAAGAGGCAAAAATTCTGTGGAGATATGGTGGTAAGTCTGCATGGCAATTAATTTTGACATTTGACGTAAAGCCAACAAATTATTTTTACCTACCAAGATGGCATATTCCTTTGCTGATTCTTCTGTTTGTGCGATGTACACTCAACTTCAACACCTGTTTTTCCTCTCCAGAATCCAGGATATGCTGGACGGCAAGAACTTCCTGAAAACTTGAAGATCAATTTCCGTTCAGTGGCTATGATGGTTCCTGATCGCCAAATCATAATTCGTGTTAAATTGGCTAGTTGTGGTTTCATTGCTAATGTTGTGTTGGCAAGGAAATTCTTTACACTGTACAAGCTGTGTGAAGAGCAACTGTCAAAGCAGGTGATTATATTCAGATCATGAAACCTGATTATTTTAGGGAAAAACTATCTATGAAGTCACAAAATATTCATGTGAAGAATAAGGAAAGGTCCATGTTCACTTAGAAAGCTAAGAGACACTTGCAGTTTATTAATGCAGCCCTCTGCTGTCCTGGAAGCTTAACTCCTGCTGCAGGTTGTCAGTGCAAGGATGGGGCTTTCATTCAGAACACTGCTTGTTTTTAAGGTGTAGCTTTAATGAATGGTGATGGCTGAGACAAATAAAGGCCTTATTATAGCCTTTGTTGCTCCTACAGAGTGGGTTTAGAGGCATTTGGTTTGTGCTGCCTGTGCTTATACAGATGTTTCTCAGTTTCCAAGTGCCATAGAGAATTCAAAATAGTACCAATAAAAATATTTCTCAATATTCCTTGGGAACACTGTCTTGATTCAATCACTTATGATTGCATTTTTTTTTCTGTCACACCTTAGATTTTAATAGGTGGTAGCAGATTTGGAAAGTGAAGTTGACCATAGTCATACAGCCAAAGAATAGTTAATGGATGTTTGGAGGCATTTGAAACACAAGTACCCCTTCTCCTACATATCCATCCAAGTCTTAAATAGTAAATAAGAACTGTTTCATCCCTATTAACTTGGGGAAAATCTTCCCAAACTTCACATGTCTTCTAGGTGCATTATGATTTTGGCTTGAGGAATATATTGTCTGTGCTGCGTACACTGGGAGCAGCAAAAAGAGCAAATCCCACAGATACTGAATCTACCATCGTCATGCGTGTTCTGAGAGATATGAACCTGTCTAAACTAGTAAGTTCTGAGGACCTGATAAATAATTTAAACTGCACTTTGGAGCTACGTGATCGCTAGAAGATTGTATGTGACCTTTACACTGAAGCTATCTTGGAAATGTTTCGTTCTCTGAGTGGAACATTTTGGCTGGGATACAGATAAATTTCTCATAGTACCCTGTGTGGGACTGAGGAGGGAGTGAGCTTTGTTGCTTGAGTTTCTACCCAGGTTTAACCTTGGATTGATCAGAATTTTTTTACATATTTTCCCTGCTACCTTTAGAAGTAAATAATAAAATAGATGTCTATGCAGTAACTTGTTTAGAAACTTTGTGCTTAAATATTTAGTCATTCTTGAAAGAATCCGTTATTCATAGTAATGAGTATGATTTCACCTGTCTAAATAGCTAACAACCCTCTTCTGTTGCTGTGATGCATCATCTTTTTTTTTTTTTGCACCAAATAAAATAGACAATTTTCTAAATGTTATTGCTAAAATCTACTATAAGAAATTTTGTCTGCATGTTAGTGGTTTATTTTGACTAATAGACGCATCACATGATGTCTTTCTGCTGTGTCCTTCTAATGTTTAGCACCTATAGGATTATTATAGGTGGTTCCTTATGTTCTCAAGCATTTCTTTAGATCTTCAGGTCTTAGGGATTTTTCTTTTTAAATTTGATAAAATAAGTAGAACAGGTTTTAATCTGTGTGGATTTTTGTTTTCCCTGATTTTCACTAGATTGATGAAGATGAACCCTTATTTTTGAGTTTAATTGAAGATCTGTTTCCAGATATCCAGCTTGATAAAGCAGGCTATCCTGAACTTGAAGCAGCCATTGACAAACAGGTGATGTTTCTCATGATTTGTGGTGCTCTGGCATAACTGTCATGGAGTGACATCTAAGAAAATTCTTGTTGTGGAGTCTATGCAGCTGGCAATACTATATTTTACTATTTAGAAGAAATGCAAGCTTTTCCATAAATCTTTACCACTGGCATAGTATTATTAAGCTTATTCTTCAGGAGGTCACTGAATTGGGATTACAGTGTCCTGTGGTTTCCTTGTCATTGTTACGGGGGTCCAGTTTGAAAAATGCATAATGTTGGCTTTATGTGACCCAGGATTTAATATTTGTCTAAAGTCTTGACAATTAGAATATTAATTTGAGAAAAGATTTACTTAAAGTTACCTCTCTTTTATTTAATTTTCCATTAGGTATTTGTAATACTTCAGTAGGGCCAACTTAAGAATATAATGTATGTATATAATAGATATATGTATATCTAATAGATTATAATGTACATAGAGGCTGGTTTACCTTATTTTTCAGAATGCATATTTGAATACCAATAATATCTTCTTTTTCCAGCAGTTTTTTTATATACATAAAGCCTTTCCAAAGAGTGTAGTAATCTGTTGATGATTTATCTATATCTGTCTGTCTATCTATAGCTAAAGGCTTCAAAATATATTTTGTGCTCTTAAATAATAGTAATTTGGTTTTCTTTGTCAATTTGTAATTTGGTCATTGTCTCTTAGGTGGAGGAATCTGGCCTTGTTTGTCATCCTCCTTGGAAACTGAAAGTTATCCAGCTTTTTGAAGCCCAGAGAGTAAGGCATGGATTGATGACACTAGGGCCTAGTGGTGCAGGAAAAACTACCTGCATCCACACCTTAATGAAAGCAATGACAGGTATGTTAGCAGTTATATTGTAAACTGTTACTGAACTGTTACACTGTGAACTTTAAACCCCATTGTTCTCGAAAAACCTCAATTGCTTCATAGTGAGAATGTATTGCTGGAGGAATGAGTTTGTATGTTGAGATACTAATTATTCTAGTATCTTAAAAATGCCTGACATTCAAAACCATATGCTTCATGTCCTTTTCTCCATATTATCATAATTTTATCAGAAGTTCTTAGTCTAGATGGATTAAGAAAGAGGAATACAGTCTAGGTAGCCAGCTCAGACAAGTGATTAAAGCATCTCCTGGGTTTTGCTGAGGTGATCCTGAAACCTTTTGCTAATCATAAGTATTTAGGTCTTTTTGAACACAGTGCACCAGACAGGGTCTTTGCAGTATAAAATAACTGGTTTTATAACCATAAATTCCTGACAAAGTCTTCAAGAGTATTAATTTTGTGTCCTGGCTGGATGCTTGAAGACTGTATGTGTTTTTTTTTTTTTTTTTTGTCATATGAAAATTTTATTCAACTAACAAAAATATTAGTTGAAGAATGTGTGCTTGATCTTATTAAAAAAAATGGTCATGGCTTGGGGAGAAAAACATCTCTTTGGAAGTAAGCTTGTGCTACCCCATTTCACAAGTTGCTTTTTTGATTTTCCAGAAGAGAAAAATTTCTGTAAAAAAATATTTTAGCAAGTCTCTCATACATTCGGTACTGTACTGTGCTTGAGAAACACTGTAAGCTCTACATTGCAGTGGAAATTATTTTTTTTTTCCATTTAGGAAAAAAAAGCAGAAATAACAAAGTTGCGTTGCACTGTTTTCCTATCTTTTTTTGTAGTGCTGAGCTGTGAGCTACCAAGATAAAGTCACCTCACTACTTTTTACAAAGCTGATCTTCTCACACAACCTCATGAAATGTTAAACTACATGATCTTACGTGTTAGTGAAATCTGATTATAATGAAGTTACTTTAAAATAAGTAATTTTTTCAGCTCTTTCTTTCAGTATCTTACTACTGGCTCCTGATTATGTTTTAATATTGGGTTTTTTAAAGATGTCTGGCATAATAGTTTTTAAGCTGTTGCTAACAAGACAAAAAATAAAGGTTATATGATCATGGTATGGCTAGATAGAATTTATCTCTCTAAGAGAATTCACAAGAATATGTCAATATTGTATATTTTACCTGTTATAAGATGTAGGCAAGTGCACAGAAGGGCAAAATAATCAGTCATCTGTCTGGTATTTATTAATTGGGTTTTAAAAATGTGCGTTGAAACTGGATGTTTTAAAGTTCTATTGTTCAATAAGCCTTCAAAGTATTAAACTGAACCTTGAATAAATTTTATCTTGGTGCTTTTCTTTTCTCAGTGAAGCTATGAAATGTGAATTGAATATTCAAAAGTTTCATAATTTCTTTTTTTTTTTGGTGTCTCCAATTAATGAATTTTGTATAGCAAAAGAAGTTTTTCAAGTAAATACACGTGTTCTTATAATTATGAACGCATATTAAAGCATACATTTGGGTGCAATGAGTTTGAGTTTGTCCAGGTTATCTTACTGCTGAAAAGAAATGTAAAAACTAACTGGTGGTCTGCCTTCATAGATTGTGGACAGCCACATCGTGAAATGAGAATGAATCCTAAAGCTATAACTGCTCCACAAATGTTTGGACGCCTTGATGTGGCGACAAATGACTGGACAGATGGAATATTTTCAACGCTCTGGAGAAAAACTTTAAGAGCAAAGAAAGGTATTGTGGTGGGTTGACCTTGTCTGGCCTCCAGGTGCCCACCAAGTTGCACTACAACTCCTTTTCCCAGCTGGACAGGGGAGAGAAAATAACTGGAAAACAATTTGTAAGTTGAGATAAGGCAGTTTACTAAAGTAAAAGCAAAAATTTGCATGAGCAAAAGCAAAGAGGAAAAAAAGGTTCTCTATTTCACATCAGCAAGCAATGTTCAGCCCCTTTTCAGGAAGCAGGGCTTCAGCACACATAGAGGTTGCTCTGGAAAGCAAACCATGTAAATAACAGAAGTCCCACCTTCCTCCTTTCCTTAGCTTTTGTATTTGAGCAGATGTCATATGGCATGGAATATCCCTTTGGATATTTTGGGTCACCTGGCCTGGTTGTGTCCCCTCCCAGGATCTTGCTCGCTCCCAGCCCCTTGATGTGGGGGTGCTGAGAGGCAGCGCTGATGCTGTGCCAGTGCTGCTCAGCAGTGCCCAAAACTCTGATTTGTTATCAACACCTTTCCAGCCACCAGTGCAGAGCACAGCACTGTGAGGGCTGCTGTGGGGAAAGGAACTCCAGCTCAGTCAGACCCAATACAGGTATAATGAAAAGGGCTTCCATTCAAAATACAACAAGAAAAAACCTCAAGCTTCAGGAAAATTTTATAAAGCACATAAGCAGATTTTTTCTTTTCTTACATGGAAGCATTGGGAAATTGCTGGAAGAACTTCTGTCCCCTTTACAGTTTCTATTCTAGATACTTTGTGTTCAAAGAGTGTAGTGTAACAAATACTACTTCATTGCATTTACTGAATTCTCTCTATTGTATATTAATTAGGCCCTCATATGGAAGGAAAGTAGAAGGTAAAAGTCAGTTGCCCCAGTAGTGGTAGCCTATAGAAATTTTGGTGCTGTCAGGATTTCTAGCTGTTCTCCAGCGGCCATATTAAAAGGAAATAAATCTCATCAGTTGTGTCATAACAGCTAGCCCTGCACATATCATAGTCCATCTCAAATGGCACTAGATAATTCTATTTAGGCAACCAATTTTTGCCTAAAATTATGCTGACATATATCCTTAGACTGCTATTTTAACGAAAAGAGTGGCCTTGTTGTTTTGATGGTTTCTTCCTTTTTTTTGTCTGAAAATTAGTATACAATCTTCTTATTACACCTTAAAAGAAAAAAAATCCTAACACTTGTTGCACTATTTTAACACAAAAATTCTTAGTCTTCAGAAATACAGATACTTTTAAAACAGAAAATGATTTTCAATTTAGTTTTGGTAGGCTTGTTTCAAATCTAGAAATGTAACACCCTTGAGAATGTAACATAGCATTAACTATTGATTTTTTAATCTTTTCCTTCAAGATGAAATATATATTAGCACACTCATATGACTTCCTCAGATTTACTCTGTAAGAGTTCTGTAATATCTCTTTATGAGTCAGATTCCAGACCATCTCATGCTTGAGATGCCTGAACTGTAGCTATAAAAACCCTCATATAAAGGTCATAATCTGTTTTATATCTCCTTGGTTCAATGCTAGCAAAGCTCCAAGCCACCTAGGCCTTCGTAATAAGCACTGACTCTGAAGGCAGATGGACCATCCCTGGCTAAAGGGCTAATGCACAGTGGGGCTGTCTGCTCCCTAAGGGGTGGGCAGCCAGGAGCCAAGGTGGGATCTCTTTCCATCCAGGATCTGTTGCTCTGTATCCAAGTGAGGCAAGCAAAACAGACCCAGACCCTCCTAGGGAACAGAGGCAGGCTTTAAAATACATTTCTGTTAGTAAATGTAAAGCAATGGAAAAACTTAAAAGGAAGCTGGATTAAATTTAAGGACAGAACAAATGACAAGAATCTTCCCCTAATGGACGTCTTTTACTTATGACAGTGTGCATGCTAGTTGAAAGAGTGATTTTTCAAGTGTTCCCTTCATTTAATTTCTCTACATTTATAAATCTCATTGGAAATGAATGGTGTTTAAATTTAAATAGGTCTGTAGCCGTTATCTTCTTTATGTTGTTTTATTTAACTTGAAATAAACCTCATTTATTACTGTCTTGAAGAGTGGATCCATAAAACTCTTTCAGAGTATTAAAAACTGGTGACTTATGATGATGGCACTTTATATACTGAAGAATGGATAATTATTATCAATAGGTGACAAAATGAAGTACCCACCTGAAATTGAGTGAGAGAAATGGTAATTGTATTAAAAGCTGAGATTGTAACTGTGTGCATGAATTCAGAATTAGTTAAGAATTTCTTTGCAGACATAAGAAACTGGCCCTTGAAAGAAAATAGCACTTCATCCATAGGTCCTTTTATCTGTTATGTTGCATTTTAGGTGACCACATCTGGATAGTTCTTGATGGTCCAGTTGATGCTATTTGGATTGAGAACCTTAATTCTGTCCTGGATGACAACAGAACTCTAACATTAGCGAACGGTGATCGGATACCTATGGCACCAAATTGCAAAATAGTCTTTGAACCTCATAATATTGATAATGCTTCTCCAGCAACAGTTTCAAGAAATGGGATGGTGTTCATGAGCTCATCAGTTCTCACTTGGAGTCCTATCCTTGAGGTACAACAGCTAAGTGTCTGTATATGTATTGAAAGTTTTACTGGTTACTTCTTCAACACTTCACTCTTGTTACTTTAGGACATATTTTTGTGCCTTTTTGGTGAAATTTTTTGTGAAAAGGATTTGTGAAATACCTTTTCCTCTGTATAAACTTCTAGGTCAGTAATTAAAATGGCAATGTTTCTGGTAGTTTATTCAGGAGTGAATAATTTGTTTAAGGAACATAGTTAACATATTACCCTTTAAAGAAAATGGCTATTTTACTTTGGGGCAAATTTGCAATTAAAAGCACTTTGTGCTATTGAGGGGCAGCTCAGTTTTTAAAACACTAACTACCCGGTAGCTCATAGTACAACTTCAGACCAAGGAGGAAAAGAGTAAAGTTGATTCAGGGAACTTGAAATCCTCAAGAAAATAAAAATTCTCTTGATATTTCTTAAAATTTATTGCAGCTGGGATTTAGAACCAGAAATAAAGTCAATGCAGCATCAAAGCATGTAATTTTTAAATTGGTGTTGTTACTTGGTTTTCTGTTAACATTCCTAGAAGCAAAGTATCTGAAGAACCAGGCAGTAGTTACTATCTCTCTGGCATGGAATGAATAATTCAGAAAAACAGAACATGTTTCAGGTGTGTTTTAGAGTCAAAACCCAGCATATAACATATTGAAGTATATCAAAGTGATTTATTAAGTATTTTTTTCTTTTATATGTCATCTTTCATCTTCCAAAACCCAGTAAAAATAAATCCTAATATTGACAGAATGCTTGTAACAATATAGTGAATGAGAAATTCTGAGAATTGAGCATACTATTTTTTTTTCATGTAGCAAAAATCTTGGTGAAGATGAAACATGAGAGCTCCCAAGAAGCTACCTAATGTTCCATAGTAATAAATTTCAACAAAGCTTTCAGCATTTAATTCCAGTTTTCTTTTCTTTTAAGAAAACAATAGAGACAATTGCAGTTAAAACAAAGTTGGTTTCTCATTTTTTTCCCTTAAGCCCTATATTGCCTTAGAAATTTATCAGTGAAGTACACTACTAAGGATTAACACTTCAAAAAATAAATGAAAATAAATATAGATTTTTTTTCTGCATTTCTTCTTGTTTAGGCCATCTTGTTGAGAATGTTTGGTTAACATTATTTTGCTTTGATACACGTGGTCTGTCTCCTGAATATCAAAAATGAAAACTTTCTCCTGCATGGCTAAGATATTGATTGCTGTGATCATACAGATAATTACTTAATTACCTTCCCCTGAAAGCCAAGTAATATTTGGTATATTTCACTATAATCCCAAATTAAATGCCTTTATATGGGCTTTAAACTTTAATTTTAAGATGGGAATTATTTCCTGTTTATGAATTTGGAACACCATCCAGGAGTTTAAAGCCCTGGAGTGCCAGGCAGTGCCTGGTGCCTCTCTTTGGGACTGGAGACAGTGGAGCCCCCCTGGGAAAAGTGAAGCCAGGGGACATGTTTCGGTGAACAGAAATTATGAAGGTGAGGAAGGCTGTAAACTTGTGATTTCTGGCAACAGACACAGGGTTTCTTTTCCACCATCTGAAATGGGTGGTCAGGTATAATGCCCTGAAAACAGGTGAGCAGCAGCAAGACCCACTAGGGAAGGCACCAGAATCCTGCTTAGCCTTAACCCATTAGGAGGAAAAGGAGTGGGGTTGTCATCAGATATTCCTTCCTGTGTCAGAAACACCCGTCTGCTGTTCACTTGTTGCAAACTTGGAGGTTTGCGGCATGTGAAGAGAATTAAGGGTTGCTGCAGAGGGCTGATACGTTATTTTTCTAGTAGTGTCTGAAGCTTTTTCTATTTAGAATGATATTAAATCACATGAAATTTTCTGTTCAGTCACAGGTCTCTGCAACACCTGAGAATCATCACTAATTCATTTGATGAATTCCTTTGCCAAGTCCAAAATATTTGTAGACTTATTATGAAAAAAGTGCTTAACAACTTTCCTAAAAAATTGGCTGATGAAACTTCAGTTTTACCAATGCAAATGCATGCAGCAACACAAGTGCCTTATGTATGTTACTGCCAAGTTTTACTTTTTTAAAAAATTTTTTTCTTTAACTAATATGGATACTCAGGAAAGTGTAAGTGTAAATTATGCATCTAGGACAGTGCCTACCGTGAGATTCCACTTGTGTTGTTCCTTTCTGTGCTTACAACACTGTATAGGGCCTACTGATGTTAGGTTCTCACAGCTCTGTCTCCTTGCACTGCTTAGTTTGCAGACAACCACCTCTTGGATGTTAAATTTGTGCTAAAGATTCAGCTGCAAAGACAGCAGAAAGAAAAGAATTTTACTTTGCATTGCCACTCATTATTTACCTCCTCACTTTAAAGTGAGATGCAGGCTGAATTTAGCGGTGTTGAGGAGTTGTAGTTTTCCTTAATCCATAACCTTATGGTGTTAGTATATTTTGGTGATAGAAACAGATTAAAGGAAATAATTTTTTTTTGTTTATTTTTAAAATTTTGGATTACATAAACAAAATTATGTTCATTTCACCATGAAGTAACATTTCCAGCTTCTCTTTCTTTCCCCCTTATAACGTTGGCTATAAAATTGCAGCCTATTGTTATTCATAATTTGATCCAATAGCATTTATTTGGTTTTTTGTTTGGTCTTACATCATAAATAAAATGTCTTGATGGCTTTTTCAGTATACTTCCCTTTAAATCTATTTTGTAATGCAATATACTTCATATTCCAACAGGTCAGGGTAAATGTTAACCTTACTAATTCTCAGATGCTGAATGAAACATAGTATTCGTTGATATTTCAGAAGAACTTTAAAACATGATTAAAGACAAATATGGATAAGTCCAGAAGTTGTATATATTTTTATTTTAAATACTTAGAGTTTGCAAACAAATAAATATAGTTCCCTACTTGGATGCATTGTTATGACATATGCAACTTCCAAGTTTAGTGAAATAGTTCTCAAACATTGCATGTTGCTGTTCTCATGTAATGTGCTTCTTAATCAGTTTTTACAAAGTGATCAAAGTTATTTGATCCATTATTCATGAACCTTCTCCAAAGCAAAAGCATCTTATCAGCTTTTCTACTTACCCCTAATATTTTTTGAACAATCAGTGAATTTTGGCTATCTATTTTAAGTACTTCTGCCTCTAATTTTTATCACTTGGTTTTCCACCTACCCATTTCTAGAAAGGTTTTTCATATAGATCCTTATTTGTAATCAGTCTCAAAGTTTATTTACTTTGGGAAGTAAAAGTAGAATTTCAATATATTATGAAGGTAGTAGAAAGAATCATGGAAGTACAATATAGTAGAGTTTGGAAAAGACCTCTAGAGTCTCAATAATTGAGTACAACGTTAGGCAAGTGAACCTACAGGAAGTTGCTGAAGTCTGTGTCCTGCTGAGTTCTAAGATGGAGACTCCAGGAGCTCACTGAGAACTCCTTTCAGCTTTAACTACCCTCACAAGAGAAAAACATCCTATGTTTAAAGCAAATTTATTCGATTTCAATTAGTTCCAAATTTTATTTTGAGTTTTGGGGAAGATTCTGCAAGTGTTTTTGCTGGTGATTGTATTTTATGTAGGAAATAAATTGGAAAAAAATGGGAAGTATTCTGTTCTGCAGATGAGAGGAAACTTCAAGGTAACTCCAAGAATTGTGTTATTACTTTGAATTAAAGGCATCAAAGGATGAATCCTATGCTATGATCTTAAGAAAAGGGTAGTTTACTTAGGTTGTGTCTATCCATCATTACAGATACTGACATACACAATAAGAACACTACACACACCAGCCTACCTCCCCCCTGATAGCCTGACTTTTTTGTACATCTGTCAGATCTTTCTCTATTCCCATTAGAAATAACATGTAGAATAAATCAAATTTGTGTTCAGTACATATTGTTTTGTTTCTTTGCAGAGCTTTTGGATACCTTTCACAGCTGCAGTGATTAAAAAATATTTGAAAATGATGATTTTTTTGCTGTTGAACACAGTTTTTTCTTTTCAGTTCTCTTCATCTTTAACATCCAGTAGAAATTATGCATACTTGGGTAAAATTTGACCTTCTGTTAATTAAACCCTACCCAATGGGCAGGGAAACTGAACTCCCCCCCCCGCCTCCCCCTTCTCCCATTCTGCCCCCAAGAAATCAACATTCCATGGTTCCTGAACCTTTTGAATTACTGTACTTGAATTTACTGAGACTTGCGTTGGGAACTAAATTTATGCTTTGCAACAGGGATTTTTGAAAAAATGTTCCTTCCAAGAGGCTGAAATTCTACGTCAGCTGTATTCTTCATCATTCCCAGACTTGTACCGCTTCAGCATTCGGTCTCTGCATTGCAAGACTGAGATGTTGGAAGCCTTTGTGATTATGCAGAGCATTAATATGCTGCAGGGCCTTATCCCACCTAAGGTAGGTAGTGTGAATGTTTTTACATATAATTAACATATTGGAGATAATTTTAAGTAACAAAGTTTTGTAGAGAGGGATTCTTTGACTTGAAATGTCAAAGGAGATGCATGTTAATGAGGAATGCCTTCTATTTCTTTAGAAAGTAATAGGTGGGATGTGATTTCTCTCACAATCTCACATTTGAATTTGATGTTAAGCACTGGTTTACGTTAAGCACTCAGAGCATGCATTGGCAGTTTTCCTTTTTTTATTTTTGGGTGATTTGTTATAGGTGTATATTGATTCTGTCTGATCATTGAAGACATCTCTAAATTTATATATGACTGAAGACTTCTAACTCATGTTACTAATGATTATCAAGCAGAGTTTTCAGGCTGTTGAAAATTACAACTTAACTCAATCCTTCAGGAGCAAGGTGGGGAACTGACTGCAAAATACTTGGAAAGGCTTTACATCTTCTCCCTCATGTGGAGTGTAGGAGCATTGCTAGAGCTGGAGGACAGATGCAAAATGGAATACTGGCTTCGAAACCATGCAACAGTAAAGCTTGATCTTCCCTGTATCCCAGAAGGCAGTGAAGATACAATGTTTGATTATTATGTGGCATCTGATGGTTAGTAACTCAGCAGGGTGATACGGGGTAAAATTTAAAGGTTATTTTATAATTGTGCTTTTTTTAGAGAATTAACTCAGAAGTATTTTGTAGCTTACCTTCCTTTGTGTCCCTTAGCAAGTTTTGTTTTATGGCTGTGCTTTACTGGTGGTGGTGTGTTTAGCTTTTTCCCTGTTTCCGGTGAGAAGTCAGAATGTGGATATATTGGTACAAAAGCTGCTTTATGCTGATGAATTGTCAAGTGAACATAAACAGATAGTCCTTGTCCTTGTCATAATTTGTGTTGGAAAGCAGAGTAAGGCTCTTAGATACAATTAAGGGATTCTATGATTATATGATTCTGGACATTTCTGTCTGAATACACAGAGAGGGATTGCTGTACATGAGACAGAAGCATAGACAGATGAGTGAACTGAATGGAAAATAAAGGAAGTGATGATGCCTAGTGTTTTGAAGACATTAACTTAATTTCTTTCTTATTAGGTACGTGGATGCACTGGAATACACATGTTGAAGAGTATGTATATCCCAGTAGTGGTACCCCAGAGTATGGCTCAATTCTTGTGCCTAATGTTGACAATGTGAGGATGGGTTTCCTTATTGAAACCATAGCAAAACAGGGCAAGGTACTTTTTCTATATTTCATATCAAAGCACTGCCAACAGAACACATGATAAAAGTTTTGGATTAGCAGTGGAAAGTTATGTTATTGAAAAGGAAGAACTTCATTTTTTTTTAGATATAAGATGGTGTTTCCAGTAGCTACTTTCATGCAAGTATGCTTGAATTCTTGAATAGTCACTGCTTCTGGACTTTTTTCTTCCTCTCACACCCTTGTTCTGTAGTGGAAATAACTGTAATTACAGCTGAGATCAGGTCAGAATGGAACCAATATTTTCCTGTACTGAGGGGAGAGGGAGAAGCACATAGGTCAGGAGGCTTATATCTGACTCTGCTGATTGAACTCTGCCAGCATGGGGCAGTTATAGAATTTATGTATATTTAGGTTATGAAACCCTATTCTTTACCAAAACAGTGTCACATAAGCAATTGAAATTTTACAGATACTGAGTCTCTAGGTGATTAAACCCCTTTTCAAATAATTAACTCCTTTTCTTGTTAGTTTGATTGTGCTGGCTGACATGATCATTAACTGCAAATATTTTTAACTTGTCAGGCCTGCAAAAATCTATGAGACATTAACTATTTTACTTCTATATGTCTCTTGTTAAGAGTTCATTTTACGTAACTTTTCTAGTTTATTTTCTGTTTAAAAGCTAAAGGGGGCTGTGGAGCCTTTGCCAAGACACACAGCTCTTACATTTCATCTTATTTCGATGTTGTTTTTGTCTAGGCTGTCCTACTAATTGGTGAGCAAGGAACTGCAAAGACTGTAATAATCAAAGGTTTTATGTCAAAGTATAACCCTGAAAGGCACATGACGAAGAGTCTGAATTTTTCATCTGCAACGACCCCATTAATTTTTCAGGTATAGTAGTGATTAATCTTCTCATACAAGATGGTTGGATTCAGAGAACGTTCTGATAATTTGCCAGGAGGATGCTTCTGAAAGTGATTCTGAACAATAAAAAAAGCACCTGTTCAAATAGTCCAAGTGTTCTAACGTGTGATTTAAGACTTCTGTAAAAAAATTGTTCCTTTCAACTTTTTCAGTAGCTATTGAGCTGTTCTTGGACTTCTACAATAACATGCCTATTATTTTCTTCATCATATTTGTGTTGTTGTGTCAAATACATCCATTCTCACTAACTGGGAAGATCTGTTAGATTTCACTAAACACCATGGGTAAAATAAGTGCTACCCACAACAATCTGTCATTAAAAGTGTGCTGTCTGCAATTTAAGTTTCAGTCATTACAATTACTCATTAAAAAGGTAATGCTGTGCAGCTGCTCTACGTACCATTATGGATACTTAAGTCCCGAACTGTACTGCCTGTCCAAAATTTCTACTAAGCTAATTTGAATTATTTCAAGTGTCTTTAACCTCCTGGCAGTATATTTGGGGAATATTTTTAATGCAGTCTGGTATGCCAGCCCAAAGCACTGTCTGGGCTGTAAGTGCTGTCTATAAGCTTGATGATTCACCTATCATCTGCCTGTGTAGCATAGTAGAAACTACTAGTATGTTATATAATATGCAAACATGTAATTTTGGTCTAAATTTCCTTAGGATTTTTTTCTTCTATTTATTGGGTTGTAAACAAAAAGTAACACATTTTTTAAAATAAATGTAAATTTAATTGGTGGTAGGTGAGATTCTGATGATCAGGACATCTGAAATAGATGTGCAAGACTAAGTCAATTCCCTGTTAGCAATGTAGATCAAAACATTCTGTTACGATGTGTGCTTTAAAATTACTCTAGCTTAAAATCTTGGTCTAACTGATGTCGCTTGTGTAAGGGGACTGGAGCCTAGGCATATAAGAATGCATGTATTTAGGTTTATACTGAAGAATAATTATGTATGGTTAAGTGAACTTTCACTTAGGATAGAGTAAATAAAAACTGGACTTTAAGAAGAACAGAGAAATGGAAATATTATGAGAATAACAGTAGTGGCAAGTCTACCATTAGGCAAAATTATCTCATAATGAAGTGTATTTAAATATGTGAGTTTAATTATCAATGCATGCTTTTATGAAGTACATTGATACCTGTTGGAAAGATGTTCCAGAATTACGTCTTCAATTTAATCTTTATTGCTAGCAATCATCAATTTTGCTGATAAATGAATAAAATGAAAGAAAAGTTTGAAATCTATTCAGATTTATGAAAGTGTTAGGCATTATTGTCTACTGCAGACACCAGCATAATGCTGCAGAGCTTGGGATTTCAAACATTCTAGTTGAACTGGTGCAATTACCACCAGCAAATACCTTGTCTACACCTCACTTAATAAAATTGTATTTCACAGAACCATCAGTATGTTTAAGTGGTTGAATCATGTATGAAATGAAGTGCTCTTTGTAACTATGCTGCTAACTGTTTTTTAACAGCGTGCAATAGAAAGCTATGTGGATAAGCGCATGGGCACAACCTATGGCCCACCTGCAGGCAAAAAGATGACAGTCTTCATTGATGATGTGAATATGCCCATAATCAATGAGTGGGGAGATCAGGTTAGTTTGTGAAAGAAGAAAAAAGAAGACAAAAGGTTTTCTTTGTTTTCGTGCTACGCTGTATAACTGGCTTCTCAATCATTCAGAATAGGGTAAATTTGATATGTAGTACTTTAAACAGTCTTTTTAAAGAACCCATCTACATTTTGTCAGGAATTAATTGAAAATAAATATGCTGACTTCAAGAAGCAGTTTGAGTGCTCCTTAGAACATGCCTGTATAATTTTAATAATGTTTTTAAACAACACTCATTTTATAATTAAAAATAAGAAGTCTTTGGCACGCAAATTGTGATAGCAAACTGACATTGTGGGCAATAATTAAAATACTGTGAAACCTGAGAGGTAAGAAGTGTCTTCTCTGCTTCAGAAAAAGTGGAAGTAATCTTTATGTATACTGACTAAGTTGTTCTGAAGTACATTGCTTTAGAAGCTAATGTTAGAATTTCTATAGGATGTACTCTCTGTGGGGATTTTTCAGCTTGTCAAACAGAAATGTAGGGTATTCCTTTATGGCTAAAGAAAAGGATCTTGCATGCTTTTGTATGGGAGTAGTTCTATGATTTCAGCTCGAAAACCATGCTTGTGATTGTTACATAGGAAACTTAATACAAATATTTTGTATCATTTGCAACATGCAAAAATGCATTAGTTTGGGCTTGATTAGAAAAAACTGGAAATTTTGTTTTAAAAGGGAGAAGTATTTCCGACAGTAATGGAAATCATGCAGCATTCAAGTGAGAGTAAATTGTCCTATGAATGGTTAGTTCTAAATGAGGGTACCCCTCTACTCCTACGATTTTTATCCTTAGATTTTACCAAATGTCCTTATTCCTTGCAGTGAAGTTTTATCCTGAAGCAAATAAGCAAAGGGTTAGGGGACAAAATAGTGTTAGGTATTTCAAATATATAAGTGTGTTTTGTATTTCATTCAGTTGTATGTACAATATTGTCTTATATAAAACCTGGTTATTTCACAGGTCACTAATGAGATAGTTAGGCAACTGATGGAACAGAAAGGACTGTATAACTTGGAAAAACCTGGTGAATTTACCAACATTGTGGACATTCAGTTTTTGGCTGCCATGATCCACCCTGGGGGAGGTCGCAATGATATTCCACAGAGGCTGAAGAGACAATTTTCGGTGTTCAACTGTACTCTGCCATCCAATTCTTCTATTGACAAAATTTTTGGTAAAGGGAAATTAGCTTTGTATCAAGTACATTTTTTAACTTAGTAGTTGATTTTTCCTTATTCTTCTATTTATACACATGATTGTTAAAATAGATTCTTAATTTCCCTCTGATTTGTTTACCAGCACATTTTCCTTCAGTAATCACTCCCCACCTGCAACATCATCAGTCTGTAAGTTTTCAGGTCCAGTCACATCTCTGAAACTCTTGGTATGCTCAGATTTAATAAGAATGACATGAAGGTATCATTTTAGTGACAATGCTGGACATTTGCTCAGGTGCCACTTCTGCTAAGAATAAGTGACTAAAGACTAGACTTTCACAAAGGATGGGATCATACTGATTTCAGGAGATTAGCTATTCAAGGCCAGTGGAAACTATTTTGGGAGAAAAAGAACATTTTAATATGCAGTTAATTAAAAGCTAAATAACAGTTGAGCTGATGGCAGAATGCTGCTAAGAATGGCTGAATCAAGATTTGAATGAACACTGGAAAGCCATTTTAACAAATTTGAAAAGATTTTGGGAAAAAAAAAAGAAACAGAAGCTTCAGATAATTATTGCTCTTGGTGTTGTGCTAATGTGTCTTTGATTTGGCAACCCCTTTTTCCACAGGTGTAATTGGAGAAGGACACTACTGTAGTGAGCGGGGATTTTCAGACGACGTGAAGAAAACAGTAGCCAAATTGGTTCCATTGACACGCAGGCTGTGGCAGATTACCAAGCTAAACATGTTGCCCACACCAGCCAAGTTTCATTATGTCTTCAACCTTCGAGACCTCTCGAGGATTTGGCAAGGAATGCTGAACACTACATCAGAAGTGATCAATGAACCACAGGTAAGAGCAGCACATCAGTGACCTTGTTATAATTAGTGTAGGGAAGGGGATCAGAGTCTATCTTGGCATTTGAACTTGCTTTAAAAAAATGCAACCTTAGTGTGTTTTTTGAGGCAAAGGTGTTTTAGTCCAGCTTTTATAGTACCAACTGAGATGACAACTTTGTTTCAAAACCATGACAAATCCCACTTCTTGTTTCACAACAGTTTGCTTCTATCTGCTTTTCCTATTACTGACAAATGCTAGTTTATTTGAAAGAAGTGAGAAAATGTGGGAAGAATTTACTTTAACCCAATGAAAGTGCTCATATATTGATTAAAAAATTGAATAGTTCCTCCTCTCCATTACTGTCTTGAGACTTTCAGTCACCACCTAACTTCTATCTAATAGATGGTTTCTGGCTTATGGTTTAAAAGGAAGAAGTAGTAACAAGTATTAGTAATACTTTTTTTTTCCCATAATCCATCTTCCTTCCAGTAAAACATAATTTCTCTTCTAATTATTTTAACAAAAAGTCATTTAGAGTTTTAAGCTCTGAAACATGTAGTGCTGGAAAAGCAATGTTTATGGTAAACATGGAAAATTTGATAAATATTTGGGTTATATATTGCTTCGTGTACAATGTGCATCTCTGTTGAATAAGCTCATGAATTCTACTGCATCTAAAATTTAAACTTTAGAATGGATTTTAATTTCTGCAGCAAAAATATGAAGCACTTAGATTTGATGTATATATACACACATATATGTGTACACACACTCAAGTATTTTGAAGTGTAAAAACCAATTGCTCAAAATACCATTATATAAATTTACAGATAAGTTCTGAGACTTGATGTAGTATGCGTTGGTTGTACAAAGTGCTGTAGGCTGAACAAAAGATCTTCAAGGAGTACCTGGAATTTTTTCTCCTACTGTGTGGTAATAGTATAGGATTAAAACTAGTGCTGCTGGCATTAACAGCCTGACAGGTTCTCCTTCTTCATCCTGTGACTGAACTGAGGGACTTTAAAGGTATATTGAATTTGGAGAGGGGATAATATAAACATGTAAACATTTTTCTTTGTTGTTATTCTCTGACTACTTTGGCTGTAGCATTGGGAGTGATACCTGTTTTTGGCATGAAATTATTTGTGCCATGATGCTTATATTTTCATCCGTCTTCTACTTAATGACCAGTTAGAAAAGTGGTTTAAAAATACATAAACATTTTAACTGGTATGGATACGGGTTTAGGGCTGAGGAGATAAAAATCTTCATACACCTCACTTTGGAACTCTAGATTAAGGCTTCTTCCATAGTTAACTGAATATAATTTTAAACTGCTATTGGGCAGAATAAAAAGTTTGAGGCATCTCTTCTGAAGAACTCCCCAAATACTATTTCTTTTCTAATGTTAATGCTATTTTTAAATAAAGAAATGAAGGCAAGGCTATGAAGTTGGTATAGTTTTGCTGCAAGCTAAATGAGTTCCTCAGTAGAGAGGAATATGGAAAGACATAGAGCTTCCTGGAGCGTGTCCGGCAGAGAGCTACCAAGACAGTTAAGGTGCTGGAGCACCTCTTTCAAGACCAGAGGCTGAGGGAGCTGGGCCTGTTCAAAGGTTTTGATTTGGCTCCTAAAAATGAGAAGACCGAGGAGAGACCTTATCCATGTCTGCCAGTATCTGAAGGGAGAGCATCAGGAAGACAGAGCCAGGCTCTGCTTGGTGGTGCCAAGCAATGGGACAAAAGGCAGATCCACAGGAAGTTCCACCTGAACATGAGGAAGAACTTCTTTATTGGGAGGGTGATGGNCTGAGGGAGCTGGGCCTGTTCAAAGGTTTTGATTTGGCTCCTAAAAATGAGAAGACCGAGGAGAGACCTTATCCATGTCTGCCAGTATCTGAAGGGAGAGCATCAGGAAGACAGAGCCAGGCTCTGCTTGGTGGTGCCAAGCAATGGGACAAAAGGCAGATCCACAGGAAGTTCCACCTGAACATGAGGAAGAACTTCTTTATTGGGAGGGTGATGGAGCCCTGGAACAGGTTGCCCAGAGAGGTTGTGGAGTTTCCTTAATTGGAGATATTCAAGAATCATCTGGGTGCAGTTCTGTGCTGTTTCTCTAGGATGACCCTGCTTGAGCAGAGAGGTTGGACC
Organism: Leptocoma aspasia; assembly: GCA_013399835.1. Taxonomy (NCBI): domain Eukaryota; kingdom Metazoa; phylum Chordata; class Aves; order Passeriformes; family Nectariniidae; genus Leptocoma; species Leptocoma aspasia. Next base: position 849,053 of record VXAX01001529.1, on the reverse strand, counting down.
AGATGACCCACTGTGATCTCTTCCAACCTGACCCATTCTCCTTCTGTGATTCTGTGAAATGCCTTCCTTTTTTTTTTTGTTTTTGTTTTTGTACATAGGTGCTGATAAAACTGTGGAAGCATGAATGTAAGTGTGTTATTGCTGATCGTTTCACAACCTCAGAAGATGTTAATTGGTTTCATGCTGTTGTGGCAAAACTCATTGAGGAGGAATTTGAAGATTCAAAAGCTTTGCTGAATCATGAATCAGATGCATTCTTTGTTGACTTCTTAAGAGATCCACCTGCAAGAACTGGTAAAGATTGACTCTAATAATCATGGAAATGACAAGAATAGGCAAGGGGATATGATAATCGTAGATACCAAGAAAAATATGTTGTAAAAATTCATACTAAGTTTATGCATCAAAAGTGTCTCTTTTGTCCAGTGGCTTTGAAAGTAGTCTATGTTACCAGCTGTGGCACATTTTTATCTCAATGGGATTTTTAAGTCTGTATTGATGTCCAGGTTGTCTGTATAGGAGAGCCTTCCTTTCATTTAAATTGGTGTGGAGAAAGACAGAACTGCCAAATAGTGAGCATGAGTCTTTATTATTCCAAAGTGATTAAAGAAGTGTGTTATGAATTACTTAAAATGTGGGGTTGCAGGACTAGATAAAGGATAGCAATGTAGGTAACATGCCCTAGAAATCTGATTAAAAAATACTGTCTCTGGGCTAATCCAATACTCTTTAGGAAATAACTATTACATGATTTTGTAACAAATTACTAGTAATTCAAATTTTCCTGAATGCTAGTTAAACCTCTTTAAAAACCCATATGACTTATAGCAGTACCTTTTTGTCTTTCAAACAAAACCATGGTGTCACTGACCTCACTAAATGACCTGGGAATGTTGTCTGTTGTTGCAAAAGAACAGAAAACATTTGTTTGTGTTTAGGGGAAGGTCATTGGATGATTCAGTTATCTGTGTTGGTATCACTGCAGTGATGGAGAGTGAAGGCAGTAAGAGACTGGCACGGATGGCCAATTGAACCTTTCCTTGAACAATTGAAGTAGACAGAAGGCAGTGACAAAAGGAGAATAAAGGATAGTATGTATTTCATTGGAAAGAATCAAATGCAAGTAAAAGTAAACTGGTGTAAGAAAGGAAATAATTACATCCTTAAATAACTTGCTAAACTTCATCAGGGTAGAGAAGACTGAAATGTAAGTCAGAATGCATACTAAGAGGGTGAAGAGCCATCTTTAATGCAAAAATTTAAGACTACACTAGAAACCATCATATTGAACTGAAAAATAAATGTAAAATGATAAATGTATTTCTGAAAATTATTTGCCTTCTTGGTGACATTAAATGTACCTGTCCTGTAATGTGCCTTTTAGCATGGAACTTCATCTAAATACGAATCAGGAGGCTCTCATACAGAAAGGCTGTGTTTTGTCCTCAATAGATTTGAGGACCTAACTAAATCCTGAGCTTTGAGAACCCCCTTTCTGTTTTTGGCTTTAAATGAAAAGAATAACAAGTGTAATTTTGTTTTATTTTTCCCTATAGCAGCATTTAGTGTTTCCTATTATGGTGGAAGTGTAAAAGCAGGACCTCGATTTCTGAGCTCTTACATATATAAAAAATGACATCTGACATTGACTTCAAAGAGCCCTATGCTCAGATTAGTAATATGTTTACTTGTACAACATTATCTTTTTGTCTCTGGATTGTAAAAGCCCAATGTGTTTGTCCCTGAGAGAAACACATGATGACTTAGATCTTAGTCAACTTTTAGATCTTAGCTTCAAAGGAATTGTTAGTGGTGTTAGTGATCTCAAGACCCTCCACCTATTCAAAGGTGTTTTTATCAGTTGGCTTCGACATTGTTATGTAGTACTTATGATTATTAATCTTGAGACTGAGCAAGACTTTGAAATAATACATTTTGCTAGCTGCCTCTCTAAATAATGGGAAGCCTGCCTTTTCTTAGGTTTTGTGTTTGATTATACTGCCCTTGGACATTAATAATAAAACTGTAGGAACAGAATTAAGATGATATAATTATTTTAAATGTTTCAAAACTGTAAAAGTATCACTGCTGTTTAACTCCTTGATGTATTTCTTATTAGTTTCTTATCAGCTGCTAATTTGTTTAAATGTCTTATTCAACTTGTAAGAAATTTACTTCCACCTGGAATGTTCCTTTTGTTTAACCAGTGCTTTTACAGGTTAAAATAAGAAGTCAATTGTTTCAATTAGGTTTTAATCTAGAGGAGTGCTCATATGCAGAAGCAATATAGAGCTAAAAATTCTGAAATTAAGGTGACTTTGAGCAAACAAAAAACACAATATAAAGGACAGCTGAAAGAGAACTAATAATCCATGTATTTTGAGAGAGTAGGTTCTGTGGTAAAATGTGATTTTCTTAAACTATGTTTTTAAATATATATTTTTGGGTTTTAGTTTCGTTATTGTTTTGCTGTTGTTGTTTTTTCCTTTGAAACTGCATAAGTATTAGAAAGGTTCAATGGAAAGGAAATGGAGAAAAAAATTGAAACAAGAAAAAGGTTACAGATACTATTCGAAATACAGTAGAGTTTGGTTGGGGGTTGGAGTGTTTTCCCCCACCTTTTCTATCCTTTACCTTCACACTGGCTTTTAGGGCTTTACTAAGCCTTAGGGAAACACTTATTTTACTGGGATGACTTATTTCATTGATTTTAATTCTACCAATTAGAGATAATGTTCTGAATTACATATTTCTTCAGCAAGTTAGAAGAGGCTTAGCAAAACTGATTTATCTAGGATAACTGGAAAAATACATCCTGTAGCATATATAAATCATGGAATCCTGAAACAAATTGAGATAAATGTATGTAAACAAGAGCAAAATTGTACTAGTAATATTTTTGAGGAAATCCAAACCACCAACAAAAACCCCTTGATGTCTGCCTGTTGGCACTGTTCCAATGAGATTTGTCAGTTATTTATTAATGCAATATGGTCTGGATGAGAAGTGAGATGGATTGAAAATTGGCTGAATGGTCAAGCCCAGACAGTGGTGATCAGTGGCTCCAAGTCTAACTGGAGTCCAGTAACTAATGGTGTATCCTGGGGGTCACCACAGAGTCCAGTCATCCTCAGCATTGTCATTAGTGGTCTGGGTGATGGGGCAGAGTGCACCCTCAAGCCAGTTCCCAGATGACACAAAGCTAGGAGGAGTGGTTGGTGTGTCAGAGGTTGTGCTGCCTCCCAGGTGGACCTTAACAAGAACTCCATAAGGTTCAACAAAGGGAAGTGAAAAGTCCTGGACCTGGGGTGGAAAGGTCCCACACATCAGTATGTACTGGTGGTCACCCATCTGCAAGTCAGCTTTGCAGAAATGGACCTGGAGGTGCTGGTTGACACCAACCTGAACATGAAGCAGCAGTGTACCCTTGCAGGAAGAAAAAACTAGTGACATCCTGAGCTGTATTAGAAGAAATGTAGCCAGCAGGCCAAGGGAGGTGGTCCTTTCCCTTTTTCAGCACTAGTCAGGCCACACCTGGAATGCTGTGTCTGGGTCTGGGCTCCTCAATACAAGAAAGACATAGATATACTGGATAAAATCTATTAAAGAACTTGAACATCAAGAATCACTTGTTTTTTTTTTTTTTTTTACTGTGACAGTCTGGTGCAGGTTGTCCAGAGATTTTGTGGAGTCTGTCTTTGGAGGTATTTATAAGCCACCTGAGCATGGTCTTGGGTAACCAGCTCTAGGTGGCCCATCTTCAGCAAGGGGTTGGACCAGATGACCTTCAGAGGTCCCTGGCAATCTAAACTTTTCTGTAATTTTATTTGCTGTAAGAATGCTTATGAATGAAGATGTGTCACCTTTCAGCACAATTAAGGTTATGAATGGAAAAATGAGGCAGCAGCACTGTTACCTCCTTTCTTTGAGTTGACTTGTGCCTTTCACATCACCTAAGGAAACATATGTAGGCTAATTCACAGTGAATATATTTTTTTTATTGTGGCAGCTATTCATTTCAAGAGTATTTTTTTCCAGTGCAGTTATTTAATTAATTTAGACTGTTTTTCTTTTACAGAAAAGATTATTTGCAATTTTTAACTGCAGTATTTATTTACCTTCATTCTCTGGTGCTATTTTTTTTATCTAGCACCTAAATAAGTATCATTTTTCATCATTCAAGTTTCAGATATAGAGAAAGAAGGCTGTTTAGTTTTTTTTCTGCATTTTGTCTTTAAAAATTACATTGCTGAAATTACCATTCTTGCAGTCAGGGTGTACTCAGCACTCTCATATGTACATCTAATATATAATATTATGTGTAAGTAACCTGTTTCTGGGTGGTGAAACTTCTAGTTATCTTTACTTACTTACCCCCTCATTGAACCTTTGTCAACTATTTAAAATGCTAAGGTTTTATTACTTGCTTTTTGTTCTAGATGAAAAACCAGAGGAAGTTAATTTAGATATTCCCAAAATCTATGAACCAATCTCCTCATTTCATCAGCTGCAGAATCGTTTAAATAAGTTTTTACAAACATACAATGAGAATGTTCGTGGTACTGGAATGGACATGGTTTTCTTTGAGGATGCTATGATTCATTTAGTCAAGGTACAGTCTTGCTGGATTGCCATTTGTTGTTGTTCACTTGCCCACATCTCTTTTGAGTAGAGGTATGCATGAAGCAAGGTAAATTACTTCTGAAACTGCAGCAACTAATTTATTGCTAGCAAATATTTGATCTGTCACTCTGTGACTAGGTATTAAAGCCTATTAAAAAACTTTTCAGAAAACGTACCAGATGGAACTATTCTTTTATACCTGTCTTTTATGTTTGGTGGGATCATGGTGGTAGCTATTCTAATTCTATTTCAACCTTCCTTCTTCTTGATTCTTCTGGGAGCCCTTCCTGTCTTTGGAATGAGTCAAATGAAATCCAGGTTAAGACATAATTGGTTGCTTCTGAAGGAGTACGCACAGCAGAGCAGGAATTAATGTAGTCCAAAATTCTTTTGTAGATCCACAGTATGCTCACTGCTTTTAAAGGTCCTTGAATATGGATTGGAGCTGACCATAACTTTTGTCACAGCTTGATGTGTCACACAGAACAGGCCTCATGCAAAGGAGAGCCTTTTTTCTATTTTTTACACTAGAACCCCTATTGTCTCAGTTGAATACTGAGGTTTTCAGTATTTCTTATAATACATTATTAAGAACTGAATATTTAACTGCATTATCCCCCCAAACATAATATTAAATATCAAAACAATTTAAATTTAATTATTGTTGACAAAAACATTGCATCTGCAGTTTTCAAAATTTTTGGGTGAATTCTTGTTATTTCACAAAATTAATCTCTTTCTTTGTATGGTTCACTGCAAAATCAATGATGTTCTGCTCTGGATTTCTTTAGGACAATTGTAAATAATCATCACACTTACCAATAAGTTTCTCATTTATTTCTAGGAAAAAACTATATAAGTTTAGGGTGTAGTAAATTTTTTTTTTTCCCTGAACAGCCACCTGTCATCAGGAATATCTTCTTTGGGTAGCTGGATGGTAAATACCTGAAATATTTTATTAGTCTTTGCTTGGATAAAATGAATAGGTAGTGTTTCTATGATTCTAAATTCTTGAAAACAGGAACAACTATGTAGACCTGAGACATCTTCTAAGAGAAAGTGAGATAGGCACAGTTGAGGTATTGCCCAATCTGAGCTGACAATATGACTTGAATGAGTTAAAGCTGAGGGATATCTTAAGTAAAGAATAAAGTTTCCAATTAACAACTTGTGTGCCTCTGCGTGGAAAAGATCTAATAGCCACTATTGAAAAGATCACTGATACTGCAAGGGTGTTGTGCAAATTAAATTTTCTTTCTCTGGTTAAATAATAAAGAAGCTTAGAGTAAGCCTTCATGCTTGATATTATCTTTCTTATGAAACATTAACCTATGGAAAATAACCAGTACATTACACTCAATATGTAAAATAAATAGGTTCAAAATTAGAAGAAATCGCCATGACTATTTTATAGCTTAGAAAGAAGTAACTCAGAGGAAGGGCAAGTAAATATCCCAGGTTGTTTATTGACACAATGGAATTCTGGAGTCATCAAAGAACTGTTCAAGGTAATGAAGAGAACAGAAGCCAATCCCGTGCATCATTGCTTGTATGGAGGAGACCAGCTGCTAACCAGCTGGCTGGTATTGTTGTGTCTTTGAGAGGGAATTGGCTCTGTGCTGCTCTGGATATTAATGTAGGCTCTTTTGGGCACAGTGAGGGTCTGTCCACTTGCAACTGATGGGCTGTGGAGAAAGTTTGTCTCCTGTACTTAAAGACATGTTTTCTCAGCATCAGGTAACATCTACCTGCATCCATGTTTCGTGGCATTGTTTTTTGGCTGTAGGCAGTGGGATAAATGCCATATGCAGTTCACAGTTACTGCTGAGTTTTTTTTTTTTTGCTCTGAATTCTTAAGGGTCTGTTTGTTTACATTGCACAGTTCTGAATTGAATGGAAATGTGGAGCAGTAGGAAGATACTGCCTTTTGATTTTTAAGAGATAAATAATGAAGTGGGAAAGAAATGTAGATCTAATTGAGAGATGTTTCACTGTGATCAAATATTCATACTTGATTCTGTGCATTTTTACAGTCAAGTAAATGAGAAGCATAACAAGTTTCATTATAAAGGCAGTATTATTACCTGCTGCAGAGAATACTGAGGACTCTTTGTCCCAGATTTAACATGCCTGGGACATCCTGTCTTTCGGGTCACAATGAAAGGACCTGGTGAGATGAGTCTTACCAAGGTTATCCAGAGGTCATGGTATTGAAGAAGTTATTATTTCCTTCCCAATTTTGATAATCTCTCATGCTGTGATAGCATGTCACTGAGAAATCACAGCTGAGATTTACTTGTACTTTGTGTGAGATGTAGTTCTACTGATAACTGAACGTACACAGTGATGGAATCAAATGGTTGCTATACTGTTTGACTGATCAACAGTAAACATTGCAAAGTACAAATGTCCACAGAATATAGTAATAGTAATACAGAATCCCTTAATCAAATCTTGAAGTTTTCACTTGTTCTTCATTTCTGATATAACTTTATTAATGCGGTAGCATAGAATTTTTGGATGTGTGACTTTTACACATTGTAGCAATAAATGACTGGTGTATTACACAGATTTCTCGTGTGATTCGCACTCCTTATGGAAATGCTCTCTTAGTTGGAGTTGGTGGCTCAGGAAAGCAGAGCTTGACAAGACTGGCATCCTTCATAGCTGGCTATGACACATTCCAGATCATGTTGACAAGGTGAGCATTACCTACAATTTAAATAAATACTTTGTGTTTTAAGTGTTCCAATACATACAACAGGCTCACATTCTCTGCTTAACATAGAGTGAAAGGACATGAACACCCTTTGAAACTTACTGGATTTGCTTGATTTTCTACAATAATTGTGAATTTTTACTATCCTTGGAGTAGGAAATTATTTTTTTCTTTCACTGAATGAGAAGGAATATTGATGTTGTCAAGTTATCTTTGAATCTTTATTAGTATATTAAATGGTACTGAAAATATTTTTAGGTGGTTATCTATCCAAAAGGCCTTTATGAATTCATCTTGTAATATTGGAAATGCTATCATCTGAAGTGGTTGCATCTTTATCCCTGCTCTCTAATTTGGTAGATCTTACGTATATATTGGTATTTTGACAACCTTTTCCAAGTACAATTTTGCCTTATTTTGTATTGTTTAACCCAATGTGGTTTCTTTTGAAATAACTCACAAAAGATAAGGAATAAATTATGAATCCTTCTCTGAATGGCTCAGAATGAATACCTACCCAATTGTCTGTAGAACAGGTCAATTTTGGCACTCAAATAGATGTCATTTTAGAGAAGTAAATTATTTTAAATCTTTTGTAGGTATGTTGGCTGCAGAAGAAATTGTAGATTTTCATGTGGGAATGTCCCTTAGTGTGGGTCTCATCAGATGATCTATCTGAAATAAGGACCTTTTTGCCTTAAGTTTGAAGACATTGTTTCTAACTTAAATTTGCTTGGTTTTTTTTTTACCCTTTTGGTCAGAAGACTTTTTTAAAAGAGGTGAGTATTTGTTCAACTAACTGGTTTTTTTTTCTGTAGATCATACAACACTTTAAACTTGATGGAAGATCTGAAACTCTTATACAGAACAGCAGGACTGCAAGGCAAAGGCACCTGTTTTCTTTTTACAGACAATGAGATCAAAGATGAGTCTTTCTTGGAATACTTGAACAATGTTTTATCATCAGGAGAGGTAAGATGCCTCCTTATGATCAATTTTCTGCTTTTTAAATTTTATAATTCTGAAGTAAAATAACAGAATTTATTTGAATATTTTGTTGTAAGTCAAAGGTTACAAAAGCTAGAACTGAAGTGCTTTATTTTTGTTAGAGTATTATTAGAAATGAATGCAGTCTACAAAATCCTAGGTTAGAGTGCGAGAAGCTATGTCAAGGGACATGAGAACAGCTTTAAGAAAAATAAAATTGAAACTTGGGAAGTATTACTGATGTTTTAAAAAGTTGTCTGTTAAATTAACTATTAGTGTACAGTTAGTTTTTGTATGGTAAATTTATGTCCAGAATGGATGGGACGGATTTTATTGATTTTATTTACTTATTTATTATTTCAGGGTCATGTTTGAGTAATTGCTACTAGTTATTGGAATATCAAGAGAAGGAATCAAAGCCATTGGAGGGTGGGGTTTAAATTTTTACAGCAAGTTAGGTTTCAGTCTATTTAATGGAATCACTTCATTAAAATTTGTTGTTTAAAGGAGTCGGTGGATACTAATAACTTCAGTGTCCGAGATTTTTACCCTTCCTACAATGCTGTGTATTAAAAGAACCTTGTGCTGTATCCTCTATTTTGGATCATCTCAAAAAGCATGAAAAATCTTCCTTCTTCCCAAAGGTGTCAAACTTATTTGCACGTGATGAGGTAGATGAGATCACCAGTGACCTCATTCCCTCCTTCAAAAAGGAACATCCACGAAGACCTCCAACCAGTGAAGCTCTGTATGACTATTTCATGACCAGAGTCCGGCAGAAGCTTCACGTAGTTCTTTGCTTTTCACCAGTAGGTGAAAAATTCCGGAATAGGGCCCTGAAGTTCCCTGCTCTCATTTCTGGATGCACCATAGATTGGTTCAGCCCATGGCCTAAGGATGCTCTGGTGGCAGGTACATGTAGTTTTCATCGTTGCAGACATAATTTTCTGATCAGTGGTCATGTAGCCGTTTTAATTGTGTTGAACTTTGCCAGAAGGAACTTACTGATTCTAAAACTTAGAAGATGTAGATATTTTCTTCTTTAAAGCCTCTTGTATTAAGCTGTTGAAATATTTCTAACAGAGGAATGATTTTGAACGCAGTTTAAAGAAAAATTCCCTGTGAAGATGTCTTAAAAGCATTTGTAAAGAAGGCAAAGACACTATTAAAGAAAGAGATTATTTGTGAATGTGTCTGTGATAGGGCATACAGAGGAAGGCTGTGATTACCCAGTCCCTGGTAGGTAGCAGCTAGGTTCAGAGAGAAAAAGCAGTTGCACACTTTGGAGATGAAAGAATGCCAGATTCTTGGCTGTACTTTTTACTGACAAGTGTGGAATAATATTCAGAATGTAACGGTGAAGAGTAAAGAGTGAGTTTTCAGAAACTGGGTGAATGCCAAGATAATACATGCTGACTTGTTTTATAGTGACTTGTTTATAAGCTAAGATGTTTTTGTAAATATTTACTTACATTTAGGCTTTCTTTCTTTCCTAAGTATCTGAACACTTCCTGTCCTCGTTTGATATGGACTGCACTGCTGATACAAAGAGGGAAATTGTGCAGTGTATGGGCTCATTCCAGGATGGAGTGGCAGAAAAGTGTTCTGATTACTTTCAAAGATACAGGCGTTCTACACATGTGACTCCCAAATCCTACCTGACCTTTATTCAGGGATATAAAACCACATACAAAGAAAAGCATGCTGAAGTGCAAATATTATCAAACAGGTAAACTACTCAGGTTAATTCTGTTTTTCTGTAGTTTTCTTCCCCAGGCGTGTATTCTGACACGCTTCATTTCAATGCATGGCTTGTCCCCTCGCACAGCAAAAAAGGGTGTTTTTAATTCGTAGAATTATGTGAATGTGTAACTTATTCAAATATTGTAGTTGCTCGTGTCATATAAGCTGAAGACTATGTTTGGGGGGGGAAAGAGTAGTGGTGCATGAAAAATAGTGGTAGAAGGAATATGAGGTGAACATAAATGATATCTGTGTGTTTTTAAAGAGTGAAAGAAGACATCTACATTTAATTTCATATTGTATTGATAACAGCATTTAATTTGCCAGGCAACAACTTTTGTTTTCTTGCTGAATACTTGTAACCTCCTGTTATGAACATGTAAGGAATATCCTTAGTGGTTATGTGAACACAGAGCCTCACTTAGACTCCTAAGCTTTTTACTTGTAGATTATTAAAGTGGTTTTGATATACTTATTCCTCTTTTCAGATGCTTTATTAAACTAACGATATCTATTTGCAGATGTATTTTCATGTCAGGAACACCCAACTATAATGTAAAATGAGTAATAAGTATATCAGTTGGTATTACCCTTAAGAAAAACTGCCTTCATAGTTTTGAAAGATTGTCAAAAAGAGCTGGAAACCTTAAAGAAAGGCTTAAACTAGTTTATTTCACTTTGAAACACTCTTTGTCTTCAAAGTCAAATTGAGTTTGAAACCTGTAGTTACGTTAGGGGTGAAGGCTTGTAAAACAGAAGGGAGTTGCCCTGTTTTCTACCTTCAGATTTACCAAGTTAGTCCATGAAGTCCAATTTCTTCCACTTAAACTTAGTTGCACTGTCTGAATTGCTTTGTCAGGGGTTATACTTTGTGTGTTCTCCTGTATTTGTTCAGCTGTCCAAGTACTGCGTATGTTGCTATGAACATATTATAAGTTTCTCTGTGTGTAAGCCTTCTGATCATTTTCCCATGGGAGAACATCCTTTTGCTGTCTTTTACTCTGTATAAGCTTTCTGTAAACAAAATATCTGTGTCTGTTCTTCAAGGACATGGAATTGGTTGGCCTCCTCCTACCTATGAGGAGACTGGACTGAAATTACTTTATCTTTCTGATATTGTAAACTATTCAGACACATTTTCCTGGACGAAGCAGCAGCAGGAGCATGGAATGCTCTCTGCTGAGCAGATATAGAAATATATTAGAATTATGGAGTCATTTTAATAAATCATTTTAGCCTTCTGAAATTATTGTCAAGAGTCCTTTCTTCGATGCATGGACCACGACGATACTGCGTAGCCTTTGCAATAGCAGCCTCTGTACAGGCCCTTTAAACTTGTCTGAAAAGTCCTAAGTGAAGAATTTTTGATAGAAAAAAAGCAGTGTTGAAGGGGCATTTTAATGCTGAATCAGAGAAGTCTTATCTCAACACTATTTTTCTTTTACTCTCTTTTGTTTGGTCTTAGTTTCTTTTCAGTGTCCACTTCAAATAAGAAATATTGATTGGTTATAATTTTCAGAATTTTGGTGATCAGAAAATGCTTTCTGCTGTACAGATCTTTGTACAGTCAGTTCTTTGATTGTTGGCTCAAGAGGGACAGCCACATTTATAGAACCAACATGTAGGATTTTTCTTCAATAATAAAGGCATACTGTTTGATTAAAAGTGGGTAAAATTTCAAGCCACAAACTTTATTAATGTACTTTATTGTCCACTTTATTGATTCTGAAGATATCAGAAAAGTGAAAGTTCTTGTCCAAGTTTTATTTTTGGTGTAAAACATCTGCAATTGTTCATTTTGATTGATGTGATTCATTCTATAGATGGAAAGTAGAGTGTAAATTGCATAGTGAATGAGATGCTTTTTCTTTTGCTTTTTAACTTCAGAATAAATACTGGTCTGGAAAAGTTGAAAGAGGCCTCTGAGTCAGTGGCTGCTCTAAGCAGAGAATTGGAAGTAAAAGAAAAGGAACTGCAAATTGCCAATGAAAAAGCTGACATGGTATGTACTGCCTTCAAAGTGTATTCCTGTTTGATTTTTTTTTTCTCCTTTTATTCCTTCTATTTTGAAAAGATTAATCAATTAAAATGAAGTTAAGTGTTGGAAAGAAAGGATCTTGCAGAAAATGATCTTATTTGAGTTTTCTGGAATTGGACAGCTATGATTTTACAACAAAAGCTCTGTTAACTATGGCATGTGGGTTTTCTCACATTCTAGGTATTGAAAGAAGTTACTGTAAAAGCACAGGCTGCAGAGAATGTGAAGGGTGATGTTCAGAAAGTGAAAGACAAAGCCCAAGCTATTGTAGACAGTATCACAGTTGACAAAGCCATTGCTGAAGAGAAGTTGGAAGCTGCCAAGCCTGCTTTGGAAGAGGCAGAAGCAGCCTTACAGGTCAGTACTTGAACCGTGTATAACATTACCACTAAGAAGGTGAGTGTCTTTAAAATACAAATTTGCAGGTGCATTGCGTAACTCTTCACTTGACAGAAAATAAATATATGTATTTTGAGGCTTTTTAGGTTTAGTTTTGTTTTTCTTTTTTCATATGAGCACAAACCCCAAAACAGTAATTTTTCAAAAAAGGGCAAGTTTTAACTTTCTTTGACGCTTTGAAGCTGTAATTGAATATAGCACATGCTGCAGGTTGGTGTTAAACTAGTAACTGAATATTGATACTGTCATTAAACAGCTTGTGTGAAATGAATGAAGTGTTGTCCATGTAAAATCAATTGTAATTCCATCTAAATCAAAACCTTGTATTTTAAGTTTTCACAAAGAAATTGCGTTTTCAGTAAGTTTTCTGGTCCACTATTTTCTGTCTTCTTTAAAAAAAAATCTTTTCTTAGAAGTTATGGCATTACCAATACTTCATTTCCTTCACCATATTTTTCTTGTAAAGCGTTTAAAATAGAATGTCCATATATTCAAGATGAAAAAGCTTAATATTATTTGGTCTTGCATAATATTTATCTTTGTCTGCTCAGCTGACTTTATAGGAGGATGTGCCTCAAGATATTTTGCTTTGAGCAGTAGTAGTGGAATCTGAAATATACCTGTTAGATGCTATCACGCAGCTCACATATCAAAAAACAGAAAAGGATAGGCAAACCTCAAAGGATTTTATGTAGATTTGCTGGCAATTATACCTTTTCATTTGAGAGGCTGCCAGCAGTTATGATGGTTAAAGACTGATTTGAAGGAATGGCATGATTACCTCTGAAGTCTAGTGTAGAAAAACTTTCATGGATCTTCTGAATGTAAGACTTCACTTTGAGTGAGAGATGTTTAACAGCCTCTGACTGCCATGATGTGCAAAAGTCTAAATGAAGCTTGATGACCTGACAGCTGGGAAGAGTGAAATAGGGGAGAAGGTTTGTATTATAAGACCCTGATATATAGCCACAGGAAAAAGGCTAAAGAACAAGCAACAACAAAACAACAAACCTGGTAGTGGGTAAGCATTCTGACAAGTGAAAAAATAAGCAATGTTAATTAGTCAGCATCTGCAGTATAAAGAGGGCACCAGTATCCTGTGTCTAGACCTGTATCTTATTAAAGGTTACTTTTGACTAAAATGGCTGAACCAAAACAATACTGCTGTTCTTGAAATGTAGGGTGCTAATAAATGAAAACCTGATTTCAAGAAAAAGTAATGCTGGCCCTATTGTAGAACTTCTCAATGGAAAAAAAGTATTTGGGCTTAATAGTGAAATTCTTGAATTTTCTGTGATAAATTGCTTTGCCTATGTCTAAAGGGGAAAGGCAAACTATCATAAAAAGAGACCTAGCAGAATGTGACTATGTATTCTCAGCGTTCATTCATTCATTCATTCCCTTAAGCAAGAATCATCTCTGTATGGGTCTGCATCCTTCACAAAATGGGTCTCATAATCATTACAGATTTGCAAATTTGAGGTAGGGATTCCTATAGTAGAATTCTGTTTGCAGAGTAGATAAATGCCTATTAAAATATTTGAAAAATAGAAAGGTCATTACCCAGATGTAAAAAAAGTGATTAGCTATTTTACTCAATTTTTAACATCTTTTATAAATGATAAATGCTACATTAAGAGAAAGGTAGGTACACAACATCTTACAAGCATTTCTAAACATATAGTGAGATGAGTTTTTTAAAGTTTGAGTAAAAATTGTCAGAGTTCAGTAGAACTTTGTTCCACTTTGCCCTGTAAAAAAAAATAGCATATTAATTGCACAAATATAGACAAGTAAATAAATAAATAAAATTTAAATGGAACAATTCTGCCACAATTTGTACATTAGCAAAAAAAGGCTGAACTGAATTTCCTAACAGTCACTAAGAAACACTGGGTAAAATTTTCACAGATATATCTGGAAAATCTCTGGTGAATTATTTGGTCCATACCGAACCCAACAAGCAGCAAAATATTGAAGGGAAACAAAGGACTGGCAGAGGGAAGGCAATCTGGATAGTCTGCACTGCTTTGAAGTTCCTTTATTGAAGTATAGACACAAGTAATTAAAATCTGCCTTCATAAATTCCCAGTGAGGCCTGTGCCAGGCTGGAAGCAAGATGTCATAACACTCACAGTAATCTGTTGCTTACTGTTTGGGCTGTTGTGTTCTTGGACTGATTAAACTGCTTGTAAATAAGCAAAGATTCTGCTCAGAGCTGTGTGTGTTGCAGGAGTGGGTCTGTCCGTCAGCTGTTCCCATTGTTCAGTGGTTTTGTTGCTCGGTATGTAATGCAGTAAACACTACTGCTCAAATCAATTCTTCTCTAAGGAGATATCTCCAGCAGACTTTTCTGATAAGTTTTTTCTGATTAATGATGTAGAGTTATGAGTTACAGTGTTAGACTTGCATCATAGGCTTATTTAGCCTTACTTAATAGGGCCTAGGTTTTCATATCCTATTAAAATTTATTTTTCTTGCAGGCCTACTTCTACGCCAGGAATATTCCTGGTAAGATGTATTAGAAAGTATAAACATACACATATACCAGGCCTTCTCACTGGTTTCCTTAATTTGCCTTCATTTGCTGGATGTCAACAAAAAGTATTTCCTTTCTAGACTCAGTTTCTGGTCAATATGTTGGTGTTTAAAAAAAGAGTAGAATTTCAAGATATTTCTGGTTTACTCTTTTTTATTGTCAAAGCAGTTCATGGTAGTTTTGAGTTTTAAGGTGCTGCTGTGGAGGTGCTGTGCTGAGGTTTCCTAGGAGTTGATAGGAGTTAGTAGTGAAAATCTGATTGGGGGGGTCCTTATAACTTCATGCCTTTTAGAGGTAAAAAATAACATAAATATTTTTTTTCTTCCATTGATTAATACTGTTGGTGAGTTTATGCTCCATGTTTTATTAACTAAACAGTAACAGTAATTGCTTTGCCCTTTGTTTTCAATTCCTAGACAATAAAGCCTGCAGATATTGCCACTGTGCGCACGCTGGGTCGACCTCCTCACCTCATCATGCGTATCATGGACTGTGTGCTGCTGCTCTTCCAGCGTAAAGTCAACCACGTGAAAATTGATCAGGAAAAATGCTGTACTGTCCCATCGTGGCAGGAATCTCTGAAGCTGATGACAACAGGGAACTTCTTGCAGAGCCTACAGGTGCTTGTGCAACGTTTTTTTTTTTTTTGGTAATGTAAGAAAGTAATGGAAAATGTTTTCTCTGGTGTTCACAGAAGAACAAATGTGCAAGGGAAATCACACAAAAGATCTGAAATGTTGAGGGCTTAAGAATAAATATATCAGAATGAAATAAACTTTAATCCTTCTTGCAAAGTCATGTTATAAATCAATTATAATTTTTCCTAACTAAGGCAATGAAAAAGTGACAAATGACTCAAAGCTTTAAGCATTTGGTTTGGATAGCCATTACTTATCTGTTTCATTAGAGCTGATAACCAGTATCTTTTTTTCTGGTATTTAACTTTTCATTAATTTTCAACATTTCAGCTTGTGCACTGGTTTGGAAAAGCATAGATGATTATTAGGATGAACACGACCAGGACTTTTTAAAATTTGGGATTTTTTGGTTCACAGGATTTGTCTAGGGAAATGGAAAGACTAACTGGTAAACAAATCCCTTTTCATAACTGAAACTAATAATATTATTATTTATCTACTTGGAATAAATGGTATGTTTTCCTGCTCCACTGATTGTTATCATCCCTGATTTCTGCATTTTCAGTTTACTTAATTTGTCACTGGTCTAGTAGGAGGCTTGACCAGCTTTGTATGGTTGGTAGTGGCATGGATGTTATTTATGTAATGTTAAACGTTGCATCAACTTGTAAAGGTTTTAATTTTTCTAAAGGACTTCAACATTTCATTTTGGTAATACTTGATTAAACCTATTTGTGCTTCAGGGAACAGCTTGTTTTCAAGTTTGTCTGGAATTGGTTTCATTATACTTTGTAAATAAATTTGAGGGAGAAAACTGAGAGCTTTTCAGGAGGAAAAATGAAAAAATATGCTTTTTCAAGAAAAGAGTAAAAATTAAATTCTTTAAAAATTAAGATCTAATTAATTCCACTAATTAGGCAAGGTAATTTAAGGGTAAGATAGATGGCTTGACCTTTGAAAGGACTGTCTTGTAGAATGTATGTTTTTGAACTAGAGTTTAGCTCTTCATTTTCTTTTTGAAGTTTGTTAAAACTTTGTCTTGAGCAAAATGAAATTTCTAGCAGGACCAGTGATATTTTGAAACAATGATCAGTTAGTTATAGTGAGTGTGAGATAGAAAAGATCATAAATGAAAGCAAACTTTTTTTCCATTTTGTAAGTATATATAATAATGGAATGACTTGGTAAAGTTCTCAAAGATGCATGTGACAAATAATTTCATATTACTTGTTTGTAACACTTGTGATCTTAGTAGTGTTTTATGTGTTCTGAAATTATATATATGAAATGATGCATCTGAAATGATGTATATATAATTTATTCTTATTGTGTATGTTTTGTATCTTGCACTTTTAAATTTTTTTTCAGCAATTTCAGAAAGACACAATTAATGAAGAAGTGGTAGAACTTTTGAGCCCTTATTTTGAAATGGTGGACTACAACATTGAGACAGCTAAGAGAGTATGTGGGAATGTTGCTGGCCTTTGCTCATGGACCAAAGCTATGGCGGTATTTTTTTCCATCAACAAAGAAGTATTGCCTTTAAAGGTGTGTCTGTTAGTCAGTCAAAGACACCCTCTGCTCCTTCTTATCCTCACCTGTTTGCACTTGAGGGTTTAATCTGTGGACACCTTAATCTACCTTATTTGAACTGGTGGTTCCCTCTCCAGAAATTTATTATCTTGAACTCTGTAATTCTACAATAAAATAAATTTCAAATGTACTTCCACTCGTAAGTGGTCAAAATTATGGAAGAGATGGTGTGGTTTTATGCCTCTGGGCCCCTACTGGATGGGATTAAAACATCTGTCGTCTAGTTACACACACTACTGCAATTGCTCTACATTAATTTTGAATTAAGTAGAAAAAAGTCTTGAGATTTGGTTCTTTTAATGTTCCAAATCTCAGTTCATAAGAAGATTGTACAGAGACTTTTCATCAGTGTTATGTAGAGGAAAAAAAACCAGGCCTAAATAGTTAGAATGAAAGTCAGGAAGAACGTGGTCAAGCATGTTTGACAGAGAATAGCTTGTATTATAATAGGAATGACCGAGAGGGAAGCCAGATTTGTGTTTTGGCCTAGCATATTGGTTGGACAAATCAAGTAGACTTCTAGAGGGATCCTTCTCTTCTGCAAGCCATGTCAGACTAACTTTTGTGTCACATGAAGAATGACTGGCATTTCCAGAAGTATTTTTAATTATTTTTCTATAATTGACATTAAACTAGCTCTTCAAGTGCAGCTATCTGAAATAAGAATTTCATTTGTTATAAAATTAAAATAAAAGGTTTTGCTGAGTTCTGAAATCTCTACTGAAGAGTTTGAGTTGGAAATGTAGTACAGGAAAACTTTCTGGAATGTATTATAGGAAATACTTTTAAAATTCTCTGTGTATGAATGCACTTTTATATTTTTGTGCTCTGTAGGCTAATTTAGCAATTCAGGAGAAACGCCTAACCAGTGCTATGCTGGATCTGCAGAAAGCTCAAGAAGAGCTGGGAGCCAAGCAAGAAGAATTAGATATTGTGCAGGCAGAGTATGAAAATGCAATGAGAGAAAAACAGGTGAACTGCCCTTCTCAGAAAAGAAGCTTCCACCCTTGCTTTAACGAACACTTAATGTGTTCTTCCAATTTCACTATTATTCCTTGAAAAGGATATTGATGGAGAACAGATAAGAGATCACGAGTATTTGAATACTGCCTCTTTGCTTTCTACCTCTCTCCTTTGCCTCTGATGCTCTCCCCTCTTCCCTCCCACCCCCTCAAAAACTATTTTATTTGTATCCTTTATTCAGTGCCTACTACTGTAACTTCAAGTTTCGTGTATGCTATATTTTTATAATGTATTTGAAATTCTGAGTAGAATTCCCCAGAATGAGTAAGTATCAAAAAATTTACATACTATTCAACAACTGCACCAAAATAAAAGTTAAGAACAGAAATATTAAAAAGAAATATTGAATCATGTTTCTGGGAGGTCCTGATATATTTTTTCGATCTCACTTTCCCTCCTCTGTATGGTGATAGAGATATCTAAGAATACATTTCTAACCTTTTGTTTATCTACTGGTTTAATGAGGTGTAGAGATTTTTCTGGCCTATCAGATACATGATGAAAACAATTTCTCTTGGTGCGTGGTTTTCTCTAGGCTTTGCTGGAAGATGCTGAGCGTTGCCGACGTAAAATGCAAACTGCCTCAAGTCTCATAAGTGGTTTAGCAGGTGAAAAAGAGAGGTGGACAGAACAGAGTAAAGAATTTGCCATGCAAACCAAGAGGTTAGTTGGTAAGTTTTTAAACAAACCTTTGAACTTGGAAGCAAGTTGTTGAATTGTAATGAGTAGTGAAACTGAAAACATTTGAAATTTCAACTTTTCCTTTTGATCTTAGATCCCTGTCTCAAAAATGAGAGTATATTGTTTTAATTCCCTTGCTAAAGCCCTGTCAGGTGTAAAATAAATATAAGGCTAAAATTCCTATTTAAAAAGAAAAGATAAAGGATGCTGTGAGTGTGGTGGCACATATTTGGGACACTAAAATCTTAATTTGACTGATATTTGTAGGTAGCAATCCAAAGAGAGTGATGTGTTAGCAAGTGCCAATAAAACGTGTATAACTGAGAATATATATAGAGGCAAGGAAGGCTGATACTCAGGCACTGACATTTATATGTAGAAATCAATATTTTTAACTGCAGTTACTAATGTTCATAAGAATTTGCTTCTTAGAAGGTCATTATTAGTTTTTAAATTTGCGCTTGTAAACTAAAGTACTTTGAAATAAATAATTGGTTCATTAGTTAGATCAATAAATGAAATTTGTCTTGTCATTTACTGTGGGCTGAGGCTTCTTCTCTGCTTTTTATCTGCAAAAAGCAGCCTTATTGTGTAGGTTGTATTATAGTAACTAAGTTGTATTTTATTTGCTGGTATAATATATGCATATGTATTAACTTATTAAAAATGTGGGATCCTTTCTCCACAGATTCATTCTATTTCTTTTATAGCTAACTTGAAAGTGTCCAAAAAGTATTAGGGCTCAGTATAAAAGTATGATATCTTCTCCAGTTTAAATCTTGCATTCTTATTTCAGAGGTACAAAACCCCCTCAAACTATGGTGTCATGAAATTTAGGGGGAAAATTTTGAAACTGAGCAGAAGATTAAGAGTTGTCACACTTAATACCTCCATAATGATGTCTGTGACAGTTTTTATTACCAGTACTGTAATTGGTTTACAGTGATTTAATTGAGTTAATACTTATAAGGGGTTCCACCCCATCCCCCCACAACCCCCCCAACACACACACCCCCAGTTGTTTAAGCCTGTTCTTATGAATGCACAGGGAAATGATAGAATTAAAAGTTTATGACTAAGTCCTCTCTGCCATGTCCTGCTCGTGCAGGATCTGGTGTTTGGAATAGCGTTACGTGTGTGTTGAGTTGACCTTAACAGGCTGCCAGATGCTGATCTCTTGATTCCTACAATTGCATAGTAAGAACAAAGTAAATGTGGCCTCTACTGAAATGTGCCATTGTCATGCCATGCAATGAGCCTTGGAAAAAAGATTGCTTTGTCTTTTTTATGGGTCAAAGTGTGTTCTTCAGTTACCAGCCAAAACATGTGGCAACTAGTGAAGGAAACAGCTACTTCATTAATGGAATTGGCAAAGTTGTAATGCTTTGTTTTGTTTTGGTTTTTTTTCCTCCTTTTTCTCTTTGAGGTGATGTACTCTTGGCTACAGCTTTTCTGTCCTATTCTGGTCCTTTTAACCAAGAGTTCCGCAGTCTGCTGTTAAATGACTGGCAAAAAGAGATGAAAAGCCGAAAAATTCCTTTTCGTAACAACTTGAACCTCATAGAAATGCTGACTGATGCTCCAACTATCAGTGAATGGAACCTGCAAGGATTGCCAAATGACGACTTATCCATACAGAATGGAATCATTGTCACTAAAGCATCTCGTTATCCTTTATTAATTGATCCACAAGCACAGGGTAAAATTTGGATTAAAAATAAGGAAGGCAGAAATGACCTTCAGGTAATAGAAATGCTTGTGCTTTCATAATCCCTAAAAATCTTAGCTTACAGGCATTACAATTCAGTGATTTGCCTAATGCTTAGGAAATGCCATTTATACAAAAAGTCTGGTTTGAATATAAAGAATATTTCAGATATATTTTAATGGATTTTAGATTTGGCTAGAGGTGGAAGTGTATCCTTTAGCACCAGGGACTCCACTTGTTTAATGAATTTTTTTTAATGAAACAAACTTTGGAAAATAGGCTGGATGTGCAATGTCTGGTAATAAACATGTTTTCAGAATAATGTGTTAGGAAAAAAACACCAACTAGTTGATTAATTCAATCTCATGTAAGTGTTTATAAATAAAAATTCACAGCAAGATGTTTTCTCATCTTTTAATCAGAAATTATTGTTAATTTTTGTTGTCTTAGTATGGATGTCAGCTGCTAAGTGCTCTGTGAATATACAGGGAAGACGTAGTGCTACAAAGTACATTCTAAAGCAAGATACACAAATTCAATTCAAACAAGAAAATATGAGGAAGAATGTCCTTATTGGACATTCTATATATGGCCACAATTATGATTACACCAATAAACCAGCTTTAAAAAAATAATCCCTGAAATCTGCAAAAGTAGTTTGAGGTGTGATAATAGAGTAGCTCTGTGAATGTAACTACCGCTTTCATGCTGATTGCTATCTAGGTGTGGAAACCTTTAATGGTTGCTTAGTTATGATAAAAATTATTATTAGTTTGTTTACGGCTTTATTGAAGTCTAAACTGAATGTGCTTTTTGAACATGTTGAAAATCCTAGTTTTATACTGGGGACTATTTAAAGCAAAGACTGTTTAAGGTCCTGTTCCATGTAAACCTCTAATTTCAAGGGTGAAAAAAACCTCAGAGGAAGACTTATCTTAGAATTAACCCTGCTGCAGGTTGACTTGGAGATGTTTTAAAAATTGAAGGTGCTAAAAGATTCCTGTGAATTTTTCCTGTGAAATTCTTGAGTTGTTGCACTCATAGGATATCAAAACCGCAACTGCTCAGCACTGCTTTGCTTCTACCTTTGCAGCTGAAAAACAGGACTTTGCATTCCATGAGATCTGGCAATAGGGTATGCTGATGTTACCTTTCCTTGAGCTCACAATCTTTGCCTTAGTACTAGTCTACTCACAGGATCATTGTTTTTCGCAGTACTTTAAAGAAAATGAAATAATTTATAAATGTAAAACTAACAAAAAGCTTGGTAAATGGGCATAAGGTATTGCATCTGTGTTTTTAGATCACTTCTTTGAATCACAAGTATTTTAGAAACCACTTAGAAGACAGCCTTTCTTTGGGAAGACCTCTTTTAGTAGAAGATGTTGGAGAAGAGCTGGACCCAGCGCTTGATAATATTTTGGAAAGAAACATCATTAAAACAGGTTCAGCCAACAAGGTAAAAATAAAACAAGTGAGCAAATGTGGAAATTCTCCTTTCCTCCCTTCCCCTCTCCTTAGCAAAATAACTCCTAATAAATATAGAACTATAAAAAATTAAACTCATTTAAACTTGATTAATGTTAATGAAAGAAAAAATAAGGTAGGGTTTAAGTTCACAAACGGTTAATATATTTAATGTATAGAGTTCCTTATTCCTTTGCTTATGATGATTTTTAGAAGTTGAAATAATTTTTGAATAGGCCATTTAAGGTGGTCCTTGACTGTTCTCAACAAATTGTTTGCATCAGACGTATGATTTAAAACTGGATTTTTATGCCTTTAAGCAGAAAAATGTAACCTTTTTTCCTGTATGCAGTATCTGAAAAAGTGTGTATTGGCTCTTGATATTTCAAGACTTCTTTTTAATATTTTTCTGAAGGTGAAAGTTGGTGATAAGGAGGTAGATGTTATGAATGGCTTCAGACTTTACATTACTACAAAACTGTCAAATCCGTGTTACTCTCCTGAAATTAGTGCTCAAACCTCCATCATTGACTTCACTGTAACCATGAAAGGTCTTGAAAATCAACTCTTAGGCAGAGTCATTCTCACAGAGAAACAGGTAAAAGAATTGATTGTATCTATTTCCCTGTCTGTACTTCTTATATTTACCTGTAGAATGTTTTACTTTAATTTATTACTCTCTGTTCCCATATTGCAAGGTAACTTTCTGACTCTATTGTGATTATTCTTCATATAATCCATTTGTAATGGTTTAAAAAGTGGCACAGAAGCAATTGACTCATTCATGGGGAAGTTTCTCTGTCTCTTTATTGTTGCAACTGTACTGTATTAACCTTATTTCCCCTGCCTCAATGAGTTATAATCTCATGAGAATGGCCTGTGAGAAGCAAAAAGGCCTGAAATCAAAACTGATGTTCTTCTATCGACACACCCTGGAGCTCATGGCAACATAAACTAGTGCAAAGAATTCAGACTTAGTTACTTCCTTGCTCCAAGGGAAAATAGGCTACCTATTTTTGACATTGCAGATATATTAGTTGAGGAAGTCCAGGTCAGGATGCCAGTCCCAATCAACATGCCACCTGCAGTTCTGGAGGGAGGCTGGTTGCTACCTTTTAAACTATGGAACAGCTAATCCCTGTAACTATGAGGTCAGGCAATGTTGATATCATAAGAAACACTCTGCAGCTATGACTGTGTATTTACCGGTGTATTTACTAACATTTTGGCAATAGTTCTAGTTTACCTTCGCTAGAGAGAAATGACAGGAATATCTTTGTCTCCTGATTTTGGCACCTGTTGAGGTTCTCCTGTCCTTCCAACACCTCCCTCTGCACCTTCAATGTAAGATTTTTCTTGTTAATAGCCTCAGTCCTCTTGTTCACGTTGAGTAGTTGCATTTCATTCCCAAACAGTGCATGGATCTCGTGAGGGAAATCACACTCAATCTGTTAAGGTCTGTTTTTTGTCAGACAGCTTCATCGCACCATCAGCTTCTCTTCAACCACTGACAGCTTGTCAACCCACTATGTAATGAAATTATCACTGTCTATATAAAACATGCTGTGATGTGTATATTCACAAAGCCTTATGCCAAACTTCACTTCTTGGGCCTTGAAATACAGTACATTCCTCCAGGAGACAGTCAGTTTATCAAATGCCTCCAGTCATTGCTGTGTGCTTGCTTGGAGGACACAGAAAAGGGGGGAGCTTGACGTTTCTCAGAGGAGCCAAGAAATAGATGGAGAAGTAACGCTTAGATTGGAACATGGGGAATTCTGATTAGATATTAGGGAAAAAACCAATTACATCAAGAGTGGTCAAACCCAGGAGCAGATTAACCAAGGATTTTGTGGAATTTCCATTCTTGCAAGGGTGCAAGATTCACCTGGACATTGCCCTGAGCAACTGAGCTGTTTAGATCTGAGTAGGGGTTGAACTAGTTAATTTCTGTAGGTACCTTCAAAATTAAAATTAATCTACTATTCAATGGCCTCTTTGTCACTAAGTGGGGATGTCTAATAAATGGACATATGGTGCTCTCTCTACCAGCTTCTCAGAGTGTTATGCTCACTACTGTTTTGTTTGAAACCACCTGGGGATATTTCCTCTTGATAAATGACAAGTGGACCACTTCACAGGCAGGGGCACTTCTACAGCATATACGTACCATGTTGCAGTTTTCTTGGCCTCTGTTTATACACCTTGTGGTTCAAGTTTTCCTGAGGAGTCAATTTGAACATATCACACCATCCTAATATTTTTCTATGATGTATAATTATGCATCTTGGGGAATTTCGGGATTTCTCTCTTAAGTGTCTGGATTCTTACTCCCTTTTGTAACCTTTGGTAGGAGAGTGGTGGAATTATTTTACTGTGTGACAGTTTGCCAAATGATTTGAGCAGTATGACTGCTTGGTGATATCCAGTGTTACAATGTCTGTGCAGAACTTCTGTCCCAGAAAGAGAAGAGATGATTTATTTGAGATCAGAGTTCTTCAAGATTTTTATGCACATTTCAATCCTTCTTCCCATTCTACCATCTCTTACATGGTTCTGGTCTTAGAATGAATGAGATTTAGACCTCCAGCAAGGAAAAGGAGTGTTTACAGCATGTCATTTGAAGTTTCTGCAAAATCTGATTCTCTGTTGTCTGCTATGCCCATTAGAAGAATCTTTGTCACATATATCTCACAGAGTTAATTGTTTACTGATAGGAACACTGGTACTGATTTCTTATTTTCCACCAGAATGTTGCAAGATACAAGTGAAGCATAAGGTCAGTGGGCAGCTGGTATATCTGTATAAATTTGATTCTACTATATTTCTTGGAATAATAGGATTTGAGAGATTTGATATATGTCTGAAGGTGGTATAACTTATGATGTTTTAATGATATCATTATTTTGATACATTAGCTGTTATGTAATTTGACAAAAAACTTGTTCATTTAGTGTCATAGGTAAGTCAGATTAGTAGTGGAGTTATAATATATAATAACTCTTTATGGCTTTTTGAATTTTCACATTCATATATCAAGATTTTTGCTGGAAAAAGGCTCAAGTTTTGTAAGGAACAGTTGATGCAAATTCTTTTACTTGTGAATCATTTTGTGACAAGATGATATAAGCTATGTAGCAGCTTTCATATTTTATGAATATTAACAAGAAATAGCATTCTTTGGCACAGTTGGTAAAATGTCATCTGCTTGTGAAATGAATTCCATAAAACTGGATTTGAAATAGCCTCTGGTGCAAGTTCCTTGAATTTACGTACATGGTAACTTGTCTTATTTTTTCTGCATCCTTGGTCTTATGACTGGAAATTTTTGAAGATCCAAAGAAAGCTTTCAACTGTTTACACTTTCTGATCTACAAAAAGCATTTTAAGAACTTAATAGGTGGATTTTTTTTTTCACTAAGATGTTCATCTAGGGTTACTTCACTTTAGCTTGGTAACTCTGTTTCCAACTTGTTTCTCAGGCTCTTCTTGTGAGGACAATTGTTTCTGTTTTTATAAAGCATTGAATTCTAAAGTATGCTTTTTGAACTGAATTCAGTGGAACATGAAGTTTAATTTGGCTCACTGTATTAGTTATTATATTGAATTGGATGATAACTTTCTTTTAATTCTATTCTTTAAAAAGAAAGTTTCTACTTTATCAAACTTGCATTAAAAATACTTCATTAAACTGTCACCTGTTTTCCTTCAGTTCCATGAAGCGGCAGTTGATTGAAATTCAGATAACTAGTTTTCTTGTCTATGTTCACCAGTTTTTGTCAGAATCTTTTGAATAAGTAATAAGTCTTCTAAGTTATGTTGTATTTCTGTTATTCTAAAATGATTGTCCCACTAAATATTTTCTACCTGATGACGATTATGATGTTTCAATATCGCAAGAAAAACCTCTAAATTTGATAATAATATGTTTTTTCTTAATTTCCTTTTTAAAGTAAAAGGGCATTCTTTAAAAGAAATAAGCGCTTGAATTAGGAATGTAGGAGGAGAATGTAGGTTGAGAAGACCAGAAGTTTAGAATGTGGAAAAATAAAAAAAAAAACAATTTCAAAAGCTGCAGTAGTTTTTCAAAGCTGTATAAATGAAGACTTCTCAAATGGGGGAGTAAAACTTTTCCTTAAGCTTTGCTAAGGGCTCAGGTCCATTATGTCTCCAGTCTATATGAGAGGTCATCTATTTCTTAGTCTTGTCCCTGTTTCTTTGGAATATTAGCAGCTGGTAAGCAATATAGAAATGGGCTTGGCAATGATGGAGTGAACACAGAACTTCCAAGTTCAGAGAGACAAAATTATTCACCAGACCTTTGAAAATTTTGTGAAGTATTTATCTAGACAGCAAATATTTCTACCAACTTGCTCATTTACTGTTCATTCATAAGAGTCATATTAAATAACCTTATCTTATGAAACACTCTTAACCCATCCTCTCTCTTTTCTTTCTTCTTACTTCACTGTATTGAAACATTTAGTTATATTTCAGTAGAGGATTTTTATCTCTGAGGGACTAATTAATATTTAGTTTTTAAAGGTTAATTTTAAGAATTAACGCAAAGGACTGTTATTGCTGAAAAATATTTTTCTAGAGATTTCAAAGAGCTGTTTTTTTAATGTAAAACTCTTGATTAACAGTTATGCACCTTCTATACTTGGGCACTGGAAAAGAATCTGGGTACATAAACCACCCAGATTGTATTACTAAACGTATAAAATAAATACTTCTAGTGAAGTAACTCAAGTTCTACATACTTTCTTAATCAATGAAGCATTTTAGTGAGAGGCTGAAATTACCCCTGTTTGATGGAGGAGTATTGGTACTTATTGAAATATCTGATGCTTGATTTGACAATTAAGCATGGCCATTGAGACTAAATTTTCAATATGGTGATTGTAAAGCAAGGCATAAATGAGGGCATGGACGGGAATAAAATCCTATGTCTGGAATGGTGTTTGCATTTGTGTTTTCTGAAACAGAAAGAGAAGACAAACAATTGTGAAGTTATTATTCTTTTAGGGCATGATATGAGCATCTTCCATAATACTTGCAGAAATGATTTGTTAATGCCTACTTAATGTAGCAGACCCTGGCAATAGATCTTGTGTCATAAATACCAGTGGAATTCTTTCCCCAAATTAATGCAGCTAGTCTTGACCTGCACTGTTTTAGTAGGATCAGTAGTTTTTAAGATAAGTGTTTTTGATTGCTCTCCTGTTTCCCAAATATTACCATGTAATCCAATAGGAATTAGAGAAAGAAAGAACTGATCTTATTGAAGATGTGACTATGAACAAAAGGAGGATTAAAGACCTAGAAGATAACCTCTTATTTCGACTTACAAGCACTAAGAGTTCTCTGGCAGATGATGAGACTCTACTAATTGTATTGAGTAACACTAAGAAGACTGCTGAAGAAGTAACACAGAAATTGCAAACTTCTGCTGAAACTGAAGTACAGATCAATTCAGCCCGTGAAGAGTACAGACCTGGTGAGTGAAGGTAGTGATGGAAGACAAATAGCTAGACCATATATTTAAAATATCAATACTTACAGTAAGAGAAATTGTAGGATGAGATCAGGAAGACCAAAATTGGTGGGAGACATCTGTGTTTTCCTGTGTAAGTAAAATGTATCCAGGAGATGTCATATTGAGCTATAATGGAGAAAATAGTCAATGTTATGCCTCGTGGAGTTTATAAAATTGAGTGAATTGTTCTCTTTGTAGAATTCCCATTGCTCTATAAACAAGTGTATCAGTCATTAGGGTTTGTAGATAAGTATATGTTTGAGTTCAACATGCTGACGTTCTTTTACAGAGATGATATAACATTAAGTACCTTTTATATCTGTTCTGATGAATGCTTCATCATTTATCCTTTGGTTATTATAGTCAGCACATTTCAGGAGTCTTTTGACTTTTAACTGACAGGTGATAATGTGAAAAAACCAGGGGAAAAAATAGCTCTCTGGAATTGCCTGCATTCTAGGAAATGTGTAAGATGGTATAGTTAGTGTACCAGAAACCTTGCCGATATTGTAAAACCTTTGCATTTAAAACTGAATTACTGCTGAAAAGAAGTTAAATGAGTGCTGGGTAAGTTAAATCAATATAGTTCATTTGACTTTTATATGACTCTTGTAAAAGTCTGTAAGAAGAAATTTGTTTGGATACTTAAACAGTATTTCAAACAGCCATAATTTTCTATACTCTGCTGATGATCTCAATGTTGCAGTGTACTATCAAGCTGTTCTCCAGTTATGCTTGTATTTGAAAACTGGGCTTTACATAGGAAAGTTTTTTTCCCCTGATGTATAAATGAGGCTTAAATGAATGATTTTATTATTTTTCTGGCAGTAAAGGATAGAGAAACTCAAGGATCTTCAGTTATCATTAGTGTTAAAATCACTGTACATGTTTTGGAGAGTTAAAGTTTTCTGCTCTGCATTTCTACTTTGAACAAATTTTTCTTTCCTGTTCTTCAGTTGCAACTCGAGGTAGCATCTTGTACTTCCTTATCACTGAGATGAGCATGGTCAATGTCATGTATCAGACATCACTTCGACAGTTTTTGGGGCTTTTTGACCGCTCCCTAGCCAGGTAATTTAGCTACCAATAAGTATCATTTGTATTTACCCAGTCCTGGAGGTGTTGTTGTACAGTAAAGATTTATTGTAAACTAATATCAGAAAGAAGACTGTTGCTTCTTACAATCTTGACCAGGAATTGTCAGCTTAAATACCCATAAAACTTTGTCAGTTAGTAAGGCAAAGAACCTTCTGATTTACTTACAGTCCTTCAATATTTGGCATTAGATAATTAAAAACTATTATACTGCATTGATTTTCAACTGGGCAAAAAGGCTTGATTAGAAAGGATTTTTTTTGTTGTTGTTCCTTCAGTCTGAAAATTGTTGCCAGCTTGCTGTCTGATATTCTATGATCTATTATTTTTCATGTTTTGAAAATACTGAACTATGTTTTTTTTTCCTTTTGCATAGTATTCTCTTTTATAAAGCCTAAGCAAATCAACTTTCAACTGCAGACCTTTCTTCTAACAGGTCTACCAAGAGCCCTATAACCAGCAAGAGGGTAACCAATATTATTGAACATATGACATATGAAGTATTCAAATATACTGCCCGAGGGCTCTATGAGGAGCACAAATTTCTTTTCACATTACTGCTTACTTTGAAGATTGATATACAGAGAAACAGAGTGAATCATGAAGAATTTCTGACACTTATTAAAGGTTGGAACTATGAATGAATTTTAAGGAGAGCACATTATTATTATAAAAATTTATGTATTTGTATCTCCTAGCCAGCATGCTCCTTCCTTTTGACATGAGCAACCAGTCAATTGTAAGAATACATGTTTATCATTCTGATCTGGTGACAGACAACACTGTATGGTAGCTCTAATTTATAGCAGCACACTGAATATTGATGAATATATCTTTGTAATAGTGAGAATTTAAAAGGACTATTGTTAAGTATCCTTTATGTCTGCTGCTCAAATACCATCAGGTATGTGTTTAACTCAGAAAAGTTATTATTGTACCAAACATAGTAACTGCAGCAAATGCAGAAAAAAGGAGCAGAAAATGATGCTAACAGTTTAGAAGAACATTGGAGTCTCAGCTGCATGTGACAAGATCATGGCTTTGGTCTTGACTGCATACAAGCACTGAGTTCACTTGAAAGTTTGGATCCATTTTGTATTACCTTTTCAAGAGACTTAATTCTCTAGGCAGCATTTATTTATGGATTATATGTGTGAATTTTTCCGTGTTGAATCTTCAGAATATCTTTTCCCAAAAAAACATTTATTTCCAGGCACATTGCACGAAGTAAAGCCTCAAAATATAAATTGGTTAGGACTTTCTGTTTAAGGTACATAATATAAAAAAATAATATAAACTAACCAAATGGCAAACTAGCTTAATCAAATATGGCATGATTTTGTAATGTAGAAAACTCCTGTAAAATCATGATTTAAAAACTGGATTATTGTATTTGTTTTTTCCCTTTTATTTTGTTTATTTTTCTTTGTCTCTCCAACAGTACTAATAACTAATTTCAATTTCTTGCAGGTGGTGCTTCTCTAGACCTTAAAGCTTGTCCTCCTAAGCCAGCTAAATGGATTCTGGATATGACTTGGTTGAACTTAGTGGAGCTCAGTAAGCTTGAACAATTTTCAGATATTCTTGATCAAGTACGTAAGAGCTTTTTAAAGTTGATCTCTTGTTTAACAAGTAATTGTCTGGTAGCAATCAAGCCATATGGTGGAAACCGTTTCATTTTATAGAAGAGAAACAAAACTGAGAGCAGGTAGCCACAGTTATGGCCCTAACTACTTAGTAACCTATGTTGATATACTCAAACACCCCCAGGAAAATAAGAAGAGTGTAGAGTGTGGTGAGGCNATACCTAGTTCACACCTGTGTTCTCCAACTCATCCAAGCCTTAGCAATTTTTTCCCTGGGACAAAGGTTAAAAACAGTGTCTGACTGGGGGTCAGGGCTCCCTAATACAAGCAGGGAAACACTCCCTGTGCCCTGGATTCCAACAGTAGAGTGTTCACACTTTGTATAATTATAACATTTTCAGATTGGGATTCAGCTTGCCATTATCCAATTAATACATTGCAACTTTATTCTTATTCTGGTTGTTAGATTATCTTGCATCCCTGTTGTGCTTTCTTACACTATGTTTTATGATACTTGTTCCAATATTTCTCTGGTTACATGGCATAAAAGTAGGGAGAAGGTGTTCAGTAAATTCACTACTTGTATGAATAGTCTTATTGGGCACTAAATGTATTGTAGCTTATGGTAAATAGCTTTTGGTATGGGTGAAGAAAACTTCTGTACATTCATGTGGGGAGAAATTATGTACTGCTGTTCTCAATGCTGTGTCTGTGCCTAGCTATCCATATTCTGATATAGCTATGCTATTATATCAGAATAGAAAATACTGATTAGTAGCTCCTGTTTTCAGAATATGAATACTCCAGGGTGTTGCATTCTACAATAGCATACTTATAATCTGAAATTTTATCCTATCATTTTTAATAGCCTTTTTAAATCTGTGGAAGAATATCCCTAAACAAATGCCTGGGTGTGGATTACATGTCTCTGACTCTCATTAAAAGTTTGTGACCTAGTGGCAATGCAAATATGACTTGTCTGTTTAGTGATATTTGCTTCTTTGATGGTATAATTGCAGATTTCCAGAGAAGAGAAACAGTGGAAAATCTGGTTTGATAGTAAGAATCCTGAAGAAGAATTGGTTCCTAGTGGCTATGGTGAATCTCTGGACTGTTTCAGACATCTTCTTCTTATCAGATCTTGGTGTCCTGACAGGACCATAGCTCAGGTATATTTATATAGCCTGCATGGTCTATTTAGGTATCACTAGAATAATAGTTGACAGATTGCAGGTTAGTACTGTCTTATATAAAGCTTAAGACCTTTTTGTAATAGACCTTTATGTTGTACTTTCTGAATTTTTTTTCAGACCATTTATGTATTTGTTACAAGGGCAGTGGTAACAAAATTATTCCAATATATTGAACAAATATCATCCACTGTGGTGGATATCACTGTGGTGATTTCTGCTGGAATCATATATATGTTTATCCAGATCTTCTTTATTAGTTCAGAAGATACTTTTGGCTATCCTTGCTTACTCACTGGAATTTTAGAAGTGTCCCCATGTTAGGCTGAAGTTAAATATTTTAATGAACTCGACTGGCTGAGAGGAAATTGAAGACGATTTAATTGAGAAACTATTTCTTGCATGGAAGAATTAGAACCACTTTAGAAAAACCTTTATTAAAGTCTGCTCAAAGCTCTAGATTTAAAGCCATTTATTAAAAAAGTACAAAATTGAAGTTTATTAAACCGACCTTTTTTAAAGAAAAATAATCTTCTAGGAGCCTATTTTTAATCTTTATGTTCTTCTCCAGTACAAAAGAACAAAAAATTATAAAATTACTGACAATTCAGAGCATTTAATGATGATGTACTGAAATTGAAATGCATCACTTGAAGTGTGGTATTAATTTTATTGATGCATATCTTTAGACATCGTGGTGAGGAAAGAGAAAATCAGAGAAAATCTCACCAATTATTGGTGTAACTGCAGTCAATAGGTTAAGCAGTACTGTATAAAGAATATCTCTATGGTGTCTGCTATGTGTCTGAAACAGATCATGCAGGATTAGTTCCTCCCTACTGTTAATGGGGCAAGGTAAACTTTAAGGTTCCGATGGTTTTATGAAAACTGATAGTTTATCAAATGTTTAGTGCTGAATGTCTTTTGTCTCTGAGAAGTAACCCAGAGGTATTAAGGGGAAGATTTATCTAAGACAAAAGCTATGTGGTGGGAAAGAGTACAAGAAAGAGCATCTCAGACTGCTTTAAAGCCTTTTCTATTTCTTTGTGAAACAGAACAATAATCTAGAATTTTTAAAGATAAATAAAAAAGGTATAAGATATGTTTTTCACTTCTTCCTCTGGATCGTCTACTTAGTGATAGTTATTTTAATCATTACTGCTCTTAATTCATTGTTTGTTTAACTGTGAAGGTGAGAAAGGCCTAAGAGCTTTGAAGCCCATCTTTAGTTCTTTTCTCCTATTTTTCTAGATTTTGAGGCTAGGAGTTACACTATCTAATGGAGATATCCTTAAGTCATTAAAATTTTTTCTAAAGTTTTAGGGAAGTTGTTATTTTTATTATACTCTAGTTGTAGCTATTATATGTAAAAATACATACAGATATATGTAATATAATAATTATTTTTAAAAATTTAACTGGTCATATAAGGCTATAAGAAATAACACCTTCAAAGACAGTATGATGTATTGACATGTAAAAATAAACTTGTTGTGTATTTATGTTTTTGATATAAATTTTTAGCAGCCTTTGGTCTTCAGTTGACTTATTGGCAGTATTTACACTGGGAGGAAAACAGTATTAAATGGTTAGTTCACAAGTTAAATTTACCCTTTTTAATATAGGCAAGAAAATATATTACTGACACTATGGGGGAGAAGTACGCAGAGGGAGTCATCTTGGACTTGGAGAAAACGTGGGAAGAGTCAGATCCACGTACTCCCCTCATATGCTTTCTTTCCATGGGCTCTGATCCTACGGACTCAATTATTGCTTTGGGAAAAAGACTGAAGACAGAAACATGTTGTGTTTCCATGGGCCAGGGGCAAGGGATCCATGCTCGTAAACTTCTACAGCAGACAATGGCTCATGTAAGCAACAAAATCTGAACGTTTTTCTCTCTGTATTAAACACTAGGAATAAAAGTCCTGCCATGAGATAATGTTGTTTGGTAGGTAGTTAATGCTGATGCAAACCCCTATATTTATTTATATAAGTGTCCTAAGCAAGAGAACTGTCTTTTCACAGTCCTTCAATTTGCCATAACAAGCTTCTTGATACTGTGCAGATGCTTTTCATTGAAAATGGAGTGCTTTTAATATAAAATAGAGTTTTTTTAGTTGATTGCAGACTGATGAACATAGCCAAATTGATTTTTTGGTTTTTTTTGGTTGTATCACCAGTAAATATTCTTCTGTAGGCATTTCAGATTATATTTTCAATTTTTTATTTTTAGTAATATGGATGTATTTTGTTAAATGAAGAAAATGAATTCCAAATATGCTATTGATAGTTACATAAACTTGAGGAAAAACAAGGTAGTATAGCAAGATATTTTGTACTGCTGTAGTCTGAATTTGGACTTGGGAGGGACAATCTGGTAGCACAGGCATTTTACAGGAAGAAGAATTAAAGAACAAATTTATTTGTATGAGAAAGGTGAGATGTTCCAATCTGGAATGCTTTGCACATCAGGTGATACTAATGCTATGCCTGCCGATGTGAAAATACTGATCTTACTCTCCTGTGTTATGAGCTTCTTTTTATAACCTGTTTTACTCTGCCTTTTCAGATTCTTCTTTGATAACTTCTCATAAGGCACTAATTAGCAGATCAAATGAGAAGAAACCCATTCAGAAACAGGGGAAAGGAGCACCCTTTTTTTAGTTAGAGAAATGCAGTTACTTTCCCTCACTGTCTCACAAGCCCTCTTAGTGAAGAGGTATATGAGATGTCCATAATGAAATATGGTAATTCATATAAGAAAGTTTGACATCTATTCATTGATAGCAATAGATTAATTATGTATGTTTATTTGGTTATTTTCCAAGCCTGGGACCCTTGTGAGGAGCAATGTTTAACAGGTTGCTCTATGGAGCTGCTCTTGATCTCCCTTATTTAAGTCAAAATTTATCAGTTTCTATCAGCACTGTAGTCTTGACAAGGTATGTTTTAAATGTATTGAAATGGAAAAGGTAGAGACTATTTGAAAAGACCAAATGAGACATGCAGGGACCACTTGTTCAGGTGGAAAAACCCAAATAAGCTAACATCATCTTCAGAAGAAACAGCCCACAGCTTAGCTCCCCTCAAGGAGTGATTTCAGTTTTTGAACAACACTGATAACTTTTAACATTCTGTTGTTTTAAACTAGGGAGGTTGGGCACTTCTGCAAAACTGCCACCTTGGACTTGACTTTCTGGATGAGTTAATGGACACTGTAATAGAGACAGAGACTGTTCATGAAAGTTTTAGACTGTGGATGACAACTGACATTCACAAACAGTTCCCCATCACCCTTCTTCAAATGTCGATTAAGTTTACCAATGAACCACCACAAGGGCTCAGAGCTGGACTAAAGAGAACATACAGTGGTGAGTGCTAGAATGGTAATGATTTAAAATTAAATTTTGGAC
This sequence comes from Leptocoma aspasia, assembly GCA_013399835.1. Taxonomy (NCBI): domain Eukaryota; kingdom Metazoa; phylum Chordata; class Aves; order Passeriformes; family Nectariniidae; genus Leptocoma; species Leptocoma aspasia. The sequence continues at coordinate 814,069 of VXAX01001529.1, read as the reverse complement.
TGTGATGCTGTTGTGTGGTCGTGTTGGACTGGTAGTAGGTGTAAGCTAGTATGACGAACTGTTCACAAGGTTGCCAGGGCAGGCCTTAGTTTTTGTTTTGAAAATTAAAAAGATTATTTGCTAGAAAGAAGAAAAGACATTCTGTTCCCGGAACTAATTGGATATCAAAACAGGAAATGCCTTTTCTTTTCTCACATGTTGGCTTCTAGTATCTCAATTCAAAGAGCTTGAATCTTTAATCTTTTGTCTTTTGGCAGAAAAATGGCAGGCTATTAAGTGCTCTTTACACTATGTAAAATAAAGGACAAAGATTCTGAGCAGAAAGCAACTTGATGTGAATTCAGTTATTACTAAATTGTGGTTTTTTTCCCCCTGAAGTTTTCTCTTTTAATTTGAGCAACTTAATAACATGCTATAAACTGTCTCTAGCACAGAACACTTTGTGGGACAATAATTTACCCATGGGAGAGACAGAGAGCCAAGTGAACATCTCTAGAGTGATATTTTAGCACTGATTTTAAGTAGTTTTTGAAAAAGATGATTATTGTGATTCTCATAAAACCCATTTGCAATCAATAGGTGTCAGCCAGGATTTATTAGATGCCAGTAAAATGGTGCAGTGGAAACCACTGTTGTATGCTGTAGCCTTTCTGCACTCCAGTGTTCAGGAAAGACGCAAGTTTGGGTCTCTGGGTTGGAATATACCCTATGAGTTTAATCAAGCTGATTTCAACGCTACCGTGCAGTTTGTTCAAAACCACTTGAATCGCGTGGATACCAGGAAGGTAATTAATGATTTTGTGGGAAAGGTGGATTAAGATGATGGATCTTTCTACTAGTGGAATATATGTAAATGCTTCCTAATAGCTGAACTAGAAGAGTGGTTTTAACTTATTGTTTTTTCCACGACTATTCAATATTTCAAGTATACCTGTCTCTATAGCAGCAGACTTAGACTTCTAATCCAGTGCTTGTTTAATTTATGTATTAACCTCTACAAAACCTCTAAAAAAAAGCCTTCCCAGCCATCTTAGAAATATAAACCTTAGAAGTATAGACCTTCTTTTCAATTCTAATTAAGCCAATTAGTTAAAAAGGGCTATTTAAATACTCTTCTGTTTAAATCTGTTTTGAGTAAAAATAATAAGATTTGGACCCCCCCCAACCTATCTTTGTAGCATGAAGAAATCAAAAGTGGTTTTAAATGATTATACAAGAATGTGTTCTCTGTTTCTCACTTTCATATGGTCAGTTGTCATACAAAGAGGTCTGTGGCAGAGCAATTTGCAGTTGGCGTTTTAAGTGAAAGGAGGATTTAGACAGCTCTGTAACCTTCTTGCTATCTTCAAGATGCTCTTCAATTTTTCAGCGAATTATATTTTGAGAAATCTTTGCAGGTGTTCTGAGAATACAAGACTATAATGAAAAAAAGAGTAATAGGAAAGAACTTTCTTCCAAATGAGACAGATATGGTACATCAGCCATTTTTACTAAGGCAGGTCTAAGTAAGTAAGAAGAGGATTAGCTGAAGTCAGTGCTTTCTGCTTGGTTTTAGGGGATCTCCTGGAGTACTGTTTGTTACATGATAGGTGAGATCCAGTATGGTGGTCGTGTGACAGATGACTTTGACAAAAGACTCATGAACACCTTTGTAAAGATTTGGTTCAGTGAAAACACATTCAGTCAGGAATTCAGCTTCTACAAAGGATACAGCATACCCAAATGTACTATGGTGGATCAATACCTTCAGTACATACAGGTTGGTAAATGAAAGCTAGTCACTTGTTTCTCATAAGTTCCTGATTCCCTATAATTTTTCTCTTTTTTCTGAGTACCTGTATTTTGTCTTTCATTTACAGATTTTTAAACTGATTTCTCACAGTTTGCGTATCTATTAGTGACAACTAATTATTGTTATCAATGTTACCATCTTCATGATAGTAATGTATATTTTCTTTTTCATGTGTTTTGCTTGTGGGACATACCAGGCACAAAGTCATTAAACAGGGCAAAGAATGGAGTCCTTTCACATTGGGTACAACCCAATGTGACGTTGGGTACAACCTCTTTGAAATAAAAGGTCCAGCTATATGAGAGTAAAAGTTTATTATTAAAATAGTGCCTAGTTGTTAAAACACAATTTGTTTGGTGTGATTTCGGCTGTGGCATGGCAAATAGACAACAGCAAGTTATTTGGCTTAAGACTATTTGAGGAAATCTAGCTTCTTACTTAACAGTAATCAAGGACTTTTTTCTGTTTTTTATTTGGTTTTGTTGTGTGTTGAGTTTTATGGCTTTTTGTTTGGGGATTTTTTTGTAATGATTTGCTTCTAAATCTTCAGTTGTACTCTTTTTATATTTTACTATGTAGAGCCTTCCTGCTTATGACACACCAGAGGTGTTTGGTTTGCACCCCAATGCGGATATCACCTACCAAAGTAAAGTTTCCAAAGATGTATTGGACACCATTCTCAGTATTCAGCCTAAAGATAGCACTAGTGGAGGAGGTGAAACTCGAGAGGCAGTTGTAGCCAGACTGGCTGATGATATGTTGGAAAAACTTCCTGCTGATTATGTACCATTTGAAGTGAGTTAATGAAATTCTGGCAAAAACATTTGCTCCATCTTGCCTTTCATGGATTAAAAAAAAACAAAGCAAAACACCAACAACTTGTCTAAAAGAATGTTTGAATTAATTCATACAAGCAATACTTTGTATTTTAAAGAAATGTGGCCAAACTATTAATGTTTATAGTGAAGTCATTAAATGTGTGCTGAAGTGCTTTTGTAAGAACTTTTCCTGAAATGCTAAACACTTTAATGCTTAAGTTGTCATTTGCGCTATGGGGGAGGTAGGATCATCAGCTTTTAACCGAGGTCGTTGACACTATAAAATTTATAGTTATGTTCATGCAGCTGTTTGTTAATCTTACACTTTTGATTAAAAATGTATCAGTGAGTTTGGTTAGAATACAAGACTGCCTGGTATTGTGATAGTTCCCAGGCGTTGCTGCTATGTTGTAGCAAAGTAGATGAGGCAATTACTCTTGGTTCGTTTGTGCAAAAAGAACCTTGGAACTGCTTGCTGGAACTAAAGTGAATTCTTTGAACTAAGGTAAACAGCCCACAAGCTCTTTAAGTGGCATTAGCTCAAAGAATGATTAGCTCAATGACAAAATCATGATTTAGACTAAAAACATAGTCAGTCTCAGCATCGTAGATTTCTCTTGGAACAAATCCTGTGTTTTTCTCTCGCAGATAATTCAAGGGAGGTGCCAAGCTGACCATTTAAGCTCATAAGTAAATTATGTCTCAAAAATAATATTGGGGCCTAGTACTGACATAAAGTCAATTTTGGTTTTTCACTTCTATTGAAGGATTTTTTGTTTTCTACCAACAGGTAAAAGAAAAACTAAAGAACATGGGACCTTTTCAACCTATGCACATATTTTTGCGACAGGAGATTGAACAAATGCAGAGAGTTATTTCTTTAGTGAGAAGCACTCTGACTGATCTAAAACTTGCCATTGATGGGACAATAGTTATGAGTGAAAATCTGAGGGATGCTTTAGACTGCATGTATGATGGAAGGATTCCTGCTAGCTGGAAAAAGGTAGGTGTACATCACTTGTTCTGGAAAAAAATAAAAAATCTGTTTCTGAAGAAACTAGATTAAACTGCTAGACTTAGAGTAAACGTTTTTTCAAACTATGTTTCAGAAGCGTTAACCAGAGGTGTGTAGCTGCTGGACTAGATTTTGTGCTAAAATAAACACAGTCAAAACAAGCCTTCTTTCATTTATAAAAATTGAAATGAATGTGAGGGATGCAGATATTTGCCATTTTAACAACCTGTTGCATATGGGCAGGATAAAAAAGACAGAGGAGAGAAATTTAAAATGCGATGATGGATTTTAAAAAATAGCACCCACGTTAGTGGACTAAGATGGTGTTATTTATTGAACATATATCATTTCTACGTGTTTCTTTTCTGGGTTAAGTAGAGGTGGGCTGTCCATCTTGGTTAAAATCAGTCTACTTTGAGTTTGAGTAATAGCCACATAATTACAGAATAGTAGGTGCTGGAAAGGACCTATGGAGACAGTCTAGTTTAATCACACTTCTGAAAGCATGGTCAGTTAAAGCAGGTTTCCCAGGAGTCTCCAGAATGAGAAAAGTGCAACCCATTCCACTGTTTGATCACCTTCGCAGCAAAAATCAACAAATCAGTCAACCACCAGCCAAACAAACAAAAAACCCCATAAGTTCAAACAGAATTTCTGACATTTCATCGTGTTCCCATTGCCTTCTCTCCTATTGCTGACAAAGGAGCAGGCTCCATCTTCTTCTGTCGTCCATATGAGATACAAACATATTATCTCCTTTGAGCCTTCTGCAGGCTAAACAATCCCAGCTCTCAGCCTCTCCCCACAGAAATTGTTTTCAGGGATAATTAGAGCTGTTAACAGCAACCGATGGAAAGAAAAATGGGGAGGATTTTTTGTTGTTTGCTTGTTTTGTTTCTACTGACAAAGTATTTTCGTGGTAGAAAACCTAGATGTAAACAGATGCTTCACAACACAGCTATATCTCCATAGACTAAGTTCAGTTTTCCTTAGGTTTTTTTCAGAAGAATAAAAATGCAGAACAGTTTTACAGAAATCATGTTGTCTTGATATATAGACCTTGGAATTATAAAGACAAGTATACAATTTTTCTTCTTAGTTTATACAGCTGTTTAACCTTGCATAAATGTCATAAAGTGGACAATTACCACAAAGAGCATTAAATGTGTAAATGGAATAGTAGACATGAATTTTAACAGAGAAAGAATTTGCTTCACGTTTCAGTGGGATGCCGAGTTTAAGTGTCAGATTAAAGTTAAGATATGATAGATGATCTTCAAATATGCTTTGCTAATATTATATTGTTTATTGTGATGGGAGGATTTAGAATTTCTTGACAGCAGAGCGCTATTTTAAAACATGTTTACTGTTTTTAGGCATCTTGGCCTTCCAGTACACTTGGGTTCTGGTTTACTGAGCTTCTAGAAAGAAACCACCAGTTTTACAAGTGGATTTTTGAAAGTCGACCAAACTGTTTCTGGATGACAGGGTTTTTTAATCCTCAAGGATTTTTAACTGCAGTGAGACAGGTAAATTGTGTTTGAAGTCTTATTCTGCCTATTTTTTACATGCTTTTAAAAATAAAATGTATTGTCTGATGAGGGGTGAGTTTATACTCATGGGAAGATATCTGTCTAACGTTTCCTGAGTGAACTGCTCTTTCTTCACACATACTTTTTCAGCATATCAACCACTAATGTGTTAAAATATGTTTCCTGTGTTGACCAAGGCCTAAATAAGTAGAGCCTACCTCACAACATTATTAAGGTAGACTAGAAAAATATTTAGTCTCATGTTTCCATTGAGTTATCTCTGAGAATGGTTCATTAAGCCCATGGATTTGCCTTTTCCTCCCTCTCTTTTGTTCTGTGTTCAGTACTTACCTGGAGACTGGGCAGAAAAGCTATTCAAAATTAGTCTTACATTTCACTTCTGCTGTTCAGTAGCTGATTAAGTCTTTCTTCAGAAAGTAGGAAAGGCTTTCATTTATTAATGCATATAAGTATGATATTTGATGTGTTTGCTAATGTATGTATGTTGACTTGGTGATTATGTTGGCTGCTCAGCAACATTTTTACTTTAAAAGGAAGCAATAAATGCCTGTGTTGGTCAGCATAAAGGGACATACTGGAGACAGTAAGTGTCTGGAATGTGTAAAATTAAAAAAGAATACTCAGGTGAAAATACAATGGGACCTCAGGAAAAAAAAGCCCAAACTTTTGGAGAAGAGAATGAAGACTTGTGATTTAGGAAAAATATCCCTTCTTACTCTGAGGTCTGTGTAGTGTAATCTAAAATTTCCACCATATAGCCTTGGAATTATGTAACTATATATTTCTTTTGAGTGAACGGTCCTAAACTGGGACTATCTTTTGCATCCAAGCTTGTGGAAAAGGTTTACTAGCAGGATCCAAAGCAGTTGGAAACTACAGAATTTCCTAGTTCCATAAAAAGGAACTGTGGATATGTAACAACCTAATATCCCAAGGAAATATCAAAGTGAGTTTCTGGGCTCTGCTGTATGGTAAAACAAATAGAAATGAAAAAGAGGAAGAGCCAGAATGATCACGGAACTATAAATCTTAAATTCTTTTAGATCATCCACATAACTGCAGTATGGGGCAAGCATTCATTGCAATTACTTCAAAGAGATTTTTGAAGCCGTTGGAAGACCAGGATAAAACTTTGCTTTGCCATAACTTTTTTGCATGGGATAGTAAAGAACTGAGCAACTGAGCGCGTTGAGTTTTGTCCAGTGCATTAACTAACAGTTTTTTTTGCAGTCTCTTTACATAGCTTTATAGCTGAGTGAGTTCTTACTCATTAAGAATACAGTTACTGAAGAGTAGAAGTGCAGGAAAGGGAAGGTAACCCCAGAAAAATATATTTCACTTATCACACACAGGTAATGTTTTCTCATCAAGTATGTGAAATTTTTGTGTTCACAAGGGCTGGGTTACCGTTTGCATTCAGTGGTTGTGTTACTTGGTGTGGTCTTTAGATATTTGATATAATAGAAAGAAATAAAAATCAAATATAGTGGAAAAAGTACTGAAAGCTTTCTTGTAGTGCCATGCCATCACTCCCTTAGAGAAAAGTCAGACTTCTGTGAACATAGATATCGTAAAAATTAGCGGTTTTTTGTACTGAAGAGGATATGTTATGACCATAAAATTTATTTCTAATAACTGCTGTAAAAAAGGGTTCTGTGTTCTCGTGAAAATGTAACCACCTAACTTTTGTCTGGTTTGGGCAGGAAATAACGAGAGCTAACAAAGGATGGGCTCTTGACAGTGTAGTGCTGTGCAATGAAGTCACTAAGTGGATGAAGGATGATATCACAAGCCCTCCTTCAGAAGGTGTCTACGTGTACGGGCTGTATTTGGAAGGAGCTGGTTGGGACAGAAGAAACATGAGACTGACAGAATCTAAGCCCAAGGTGCTCTTTGAGCTGATGCCAGTTATAAGGATATATGCAGAGAATAACAGTAAGTAACAGTATTGTGAAGGGTGTTATTTCCATTGAAATCAATGTAACTTTTTACTTAACTGCATCAAAACCTTTTGGACTGTAGGGATTTCATGAGGCTGTTGTTAATCATAGTATACATAGCAAATCTCTTTTAATGGGGAAGATTTTCCAGTCTTCCATTGAAATTGTATTTTCAGACTTGCTTCATAATTGATAGTAGGCACTTTGCCTAATATTTAGATATGTCTCTGCACATGGTCTTAATGGTGTTAAGAACTTTGTAACCCATTTACAGGTAAGCTGTATGTATTGAGAATATGTGTCCCAGACTGAAAACACCGTCTTTCTTATGCATAAACTCTGTGATCACTGTAGCCTCCATAACCTAAATTTAAATAATCGCTTTCACTCATGCCAAAAATGAATGTAATTTATATGTATTATTAAAAAAAATGTATGTATATACAACATATAAGTTATACAAGGGTTATATATACACACATACACACATATGCAGGTATATATTGTGTTTATAGATAACATGTTATTTTTATATATATATAATACATATAATGTGTGTGTGTATATATATATATAATGTGTGTATTTTAAAAAATGTGGTTTTTTTCCTGGACAAGTCTGATATTGAGCTCACAGAAGCAAGCAAGATGTGGAGTGAGGTCGTGGGAGATGTTTTGTCTTTGAGGCAGTAAAGGAATGTAGGAATGGAAAGGAAACTTATGGGGCTTAAGGACTCTGCTGTGAAAATGTGTAATTTGTCTTAATGTGGTGGGTTTTTGCATATAGATTAGGACATGCTGTTGAATAGGGATGTAAAACAGAATAGAATAATCCACTGCAGAACATAAAATTGAAAAACTCTGTTGTAAAGCATTCCACATCTAAAAGCAAAGCTTGCTAACATGCTATTTTGCATAGCTAATGTTTTCGAAAAGGCATGATCAGCAGCCAAGATACTAAATAATGAATACTGAAGTACTGAGCATGACTAGACTACTGTTCTGATTCTGCAGTGAAATTGTTGATGACTTGTACTCTCAAATACTAAATGGATTTCAAACCAGGTTGTCTAAAGTAGGGAAATTTTATTTTGGCATAATACATTGATAAGAAGTAATGCTCAGAGGGCAGATTGAACAAATAAGAACACTAATTACTCTAGATTGTCCATTTACATATATTGGTTTGCATCAGTTCCTAGGTGCTCATGTTAAACCTACAGAAATTACAAAGCATGTGTGTCCTTCAGCTGGCAATAGCAAATAGAGACCAGTGTACTATTGAACTTGGATTCAGTTTTCTATTTCAGGATAAAAAAGACAAAAATGGAATGATTATTCCCTTAGGGCCCCATTTTTCCAACTTAGTTTATTTGCTGTTTATGTCTCTTCTGTCTTTTCAGCTGCAAAAGATCCACGTCTGTATTCATGTCCAGTCTACAAGAAGAGCAGTCGAACAGATCTTAATTACATTGCTGCTCTGGATCTTAAAACCCGTCAGCCTCCGGAGCACTGGGTACTCCGTGGAGTAGCACTTCTGTGTGATGTCAAGTAATGTTTAAAAAAAAAAAGGTTTCCAGGAGTTCTTTTCTGATTTTAAATGCAAACATTAATATCTAGTTAGAAACACACTGGAACACTTCTAAAAATATTATTTCTAAATCATAGAGTCCATTATGGTATTTTTATAAAATTGTTCTCAATAAATACAATTGTTCTCAATAAATCTCTCTCTACAGTAGGCTTATAAATGCTACATCTTATAGTGACGTTAACTTTCGTGTCTTTGAAAAATGATGACAAATATTTAGTGCTCCTATCACTTACGTGTGCATAAGCACTACTCCTGTGTGCTTAGTTTTACCTTGAATAAAGATTAATTGATTTGAACATTGTTACTTTTTAGTAGTAAATATTCTTGTATTAAGACTTACCTTCTAGAGGCTAAATGCAAAGCTGGTTTTTTTTTTTGTATGTTGTGTATCTATGTAAAACTAAGCCCTGTTGCTCATTCATATTAGTTAAAATTTTCCAAGATTATGTTCCAAGATTTATTTCCTAGCTGATAGTTTGCATGCTGTCTAAATAAAGAAGGTAAGGTTGGAAAAATATCATATTTTTTCATTACTTGGAGAACAAATTTGTTGTGTTACATAGGAAAACAAACATTTGACAGTTCCCAAAATTCCTTGTTTCCTTTATCTGGTTCAGGACTTACGGTATGTAATGGATCAGAAGCAAAAAGCTCCATAAGAATGAATGGATACTTTTTTGCGTGCTACTATACCAGATTTGAGTCTCTCTTCATCAGTGTTATTAGTGGATGGGGGCCTCTCCCCTCTCCCCTCTCTTCCCCCTCTTTTTTTGCTTATGTGCTGCAGCTTTTGTGGTGTCTCAGAAAACCTTTAATGGAGGAATTCATCTTAAAAGAGAAATATTAGCAGCTTAATTTAATTGGACGCTATGGGCCTCACATGACAAGCACACTTATTTAATCATCAAAGGCAGTGTATTTTTGTTGCTGAGTTCAGTAGGTCATGTATCTTAGAGGTCCACTAATCATTCCCAAAAATGGCTTCTTCAGAAGAGGAAGCAGAGACAGAATCAGTATTCCTGGTGCATCTGTCATTCATGAAGGTTGCAATGGAGAAACTGTTTTCAATTTTATGTCAAATCAGTACAGGAGACTTCAACATTCATTTCCACAGTTATAAAAAAATCAGTTCAAATCAGTTATAAAACTTAGGTGGAACATGAATACTGTCAAACAAATTCTGATTGTAGAGGTCTTTCCATCTTGGAGTTCCTATTTTTTTTTCTTTTAAATAACTCACAGTAATACAAATGAAATATGTGAAAATCTTTTATAGGAAATACTTTTAGTTTAGACACGACAATAAATAAAGTTAGAAGGGTTGAAGTGTTCTTTATTGAACCTTGAAGCACCATGTTCCAACTTCCAGGAGCTCTCCAGATACTCACTGGGGTTCTAAGTTGCTATGGACTCGTGTCTTTCACCAAGATCTTCCTCTCTGAAGAAGATGAACATATTTCAGCCTTGTGCAAGTCATTCATACTCTGAGAATTTACAAATCATATGTACTTCAAATACCACTTTTCAAATTGGGCATTTTTTCTACTATCATTGCTGTAGATACAGTGGACACATCAAACCCAATAGTAATTCTCAGTGAGGAGACAGTGTACATTTTTTTCAGTGTGATTTTCTATGGGAATAGTAGGGAAAAGGATGGTTCCCCACACTGGTGATCTTACTTATTCCAAAGGCTGTTTGGTCAGTGAAGCAACTGATATTGGCCATCACTGTTATTTCTGTTGTTTTAGCTTTATTTTTGTAAAAGGTTTGGCAATGGCTCTTTCAGGTGTCTGTAAAACTATCATCGGGGATGGAAAAATGAGGCAGGGGAAAGTTCAATGAGCACTTGAAATGTAGTATTATGTCAGGGGCCAGAGTGTATACCCTGCTCTCGCAGAGGTTTTGCTGCCTGGGCTGGGAGAACACTTGGTGCAACTCGAATCACACCTGCCTCATTTACTATAGCCTTGCCTTGACCTGTGTGGCACTGTCTGGTTATCATCATCTCTTCAGGCCCTGCCTTGCTGACCCATCTTTCTGGTTTGACCTCAGACCTGCCCTGTTATTACAGCTTCATCTGGCAGTCATTGATATGTTAGCTGGCCCAGGTTGCTCTCTTTTTTGTTCAGGTGCCATGGGACTCTGTCCTTGTCAGAGAGAGCTTTGCCCTGCCCACCCTGCTGTGGCTCTTGGCTTCCAGCTCCACTATCCTTTCCAAGCAGCCTGCCTTTGCTGTTCCCTGATGTATGACTCAAAACAGGGGGAAAAATCAGCTGTTTCTGGTTCATCTTCACAGCAGAAATGGATAATGAAATCCTTCAATGGAAAAGAATATCAGTAAAATAACCAAACCTTGTGTATTGTAGAATTGGATGTCTAGAACTCTTTGGCTCTGCTGTTGGTGCTGAATGATTAGTCAAGAAGTACTATTCACAGACTTCAATTATGTTGCTATTAAGCATGCAGCACTATAGTCAAAGGTCTGGAAGAGTTCAGGAGTACAGAAGGTATGCTCTATACGAATTTCTTATATTGAGCAAGAAAAATACATGTATTTTGGAGAATATTTAAAAACAAACATTATATAATTTAATCTTGGAAATTAATAGTAAAATAATGTTCTGAACAAGGTGCAGATATTAGAGTTTCATCATAGTGCTTTGAAATCCCTCATAAAATTTAGAGTATTTAAAATAAGCAACCTAATCTTGCAAATATATACTGTGCTGTGTAGGGTATACTACTACTATATGAGCTTCTCTTCAGAAAAGCTTTTTTCTTCGAGCTCTGTGCCTACACTCATACCTCTTAGCTTGTAGGTCACTTTTCTCAGAGTTGTGATTTGTTGCACTTTAGAGATTATGACTAAAAAGAAAAATTCAAGTTTCAAACACAGTAGGTAATGCAATTCCAAATTAGCAGTAAGATTAGATGTAGTTGTCATCACTGAAAAGGATTTTTTAAAATCAGAAGTACATTGCTGTGGTATATGTACAAAAATTGGATTAATAAGAAAACACTTCTTTTTCTGAAATGTCCTTCATTATATTATTTTCATAATTAAATCAATATTGAAGAAAATTCAGGTTTTCTTTATTATGTGGCATTCTTTTTTTTCATTCCTTGCTTGGACAATTATCCCATTTTAATTACCCAGTGCTGGATGTACTAAGTGGCTTCCTAATGAATCTTGAAATAAAGCTTGACTAGTGTTCATATTACCTAATTTTAGTTTTTAGCTTTCTGATTCACATTGCACAGACATTATACATGTATACAAATATCTGAAGGCTTTTGGAAGAACACTTAAAAAAAACAATGCTGCAGAGGTTGCATGTGAGACAAGTTGCCTATCAGTTGTGTAAAACTAAAGGTCTATTAAACAGATGAAATAAAAGAGGAGTTCTTGACATATTTGTGAATCCCAAGATGTACCATTTACTGGAGCTTCTGGCATTTAATTTGTACTATGCAGCTTTTCCAAGGTCTATACTTCTCGATAGTTTTTGTTCTTATAATGAAATTAAAACATCCAGTGTAAGTGATCATATATAATGAGTCTGTATATTAATATAGGAAAATGTAATTAAAATCTGAGCTTTTAAAACTAAAAAGCAAATATATGTTACCAATCTTGCTTTGCCCTTGATGTCTACACATAAAATTAGAAATTTCTTGGTATTTAGTTTCACATTCAATCTTTTAAACAAATATCCAAAATAAAGAGCTAATGAACCAACACTGGAAAATTTGGCAGAAGAAAAAGAGGGAAGAAAGGCATAGTGAAAATATTTTTTAGATAGAGCTGTTATTTAAAATGAATACTGGCCTTTAACTTTTTAGTAGAGTTATTATTTGCAATGCAATCACTTAGAGAACTGAAGAAGTTATTTTAGTTTCTGCTGTCAGAGGGTATGAGCTATCCTATTTTGGTGAGAAAAACAACAGATGTTTGCTGATGTAAAAACATGATTTTTTTTCCTAAAGGTGCTATCTTAGAACAAGAAAATCTACACACAGAAAAAGAAGGGTTAGGAAACTCGGTGAACCGTTTGTGAAAAGAGGTTAACATGATTGAACAGAAGGCAGAGTAACTTGTTAAGACACTGTTTTTACATGAGTTGCCTGCAAATAAAGTTTTCAGTTTCCCTGTTAAACTGCCACAAGAATGGCAGCCAATATATATAGCTCCTCTTGCAAAGTGTCTCCCCCACCATCTTCCATTTCTTGAGTATAAAAGGTAGAATTTTTGCAGAAAAATATAACCTGGAATATCTTGTTAACTGACTTATTTAACTTACTATATTAAATATGACATGGTGCTTTCCTGTATTTAAGCTGAATTTGTTCTCTCTCTTGCTCTGCATGAACTGCAACTCCAGAAAAATAATATTAGTTTAGTTTGGGAAGAGCACTGTAAGCGGTTCATCATATCTTTCAGCATCTTTTCTAATCTGAATTAATATATACTTAGAAATGAAATGTTAACTGATTATGAAGCTCGTAAGCACTGTAGAAGATTATGACAAGAGTGTGCACACAAAGAATACCTAGAAATGCTTTGTAAAGTAGGATGTGCTCAACAAAAGTTCCTTCTGCAGGCCATCATTTTCACAAATCAATTCCTTTGTGTTAACTTTCAGTACTTAAAATGGGCTTATAAGAAAGATGGGGAAAAACGTTATTAGGGCTTGTTGTGGTAAGACAAGGGATAACGGTTTTAAATGAGGAGAGAGTAGACTTAGACTTGGTACAAGGAAGAAATTTTTTTGTAATAAAAGTGGTGAAACACTAAAGCAGGTTGCTCAGGTGGGTGGTAGATGCCTCATCCACTGTAAACATTCAAGGCCAGATTGGATGGGGCTCTGGGCAACCTCATCTAGTTTAAGACTGCAGAGAGGTTGGACTAAATGACCTCTAAAGGTCCCTTCCAACCCAAGCCATTCTATGATTTTATTACTTACATAAATCTGTATTGTTTCATTTAAAATACTTTGTGTAAAATGTGCAGATGAGGCAAAATAATAATCATTGCAGCCAAAGCTCAAATGACTGTGCCTTCCAAAACAAAATGTTCACTTCATTTTTACGCATGAAATAAGTTGCTTTGGGTTTTTCTTGACACTGCACTGTGGTGTAGTAAAGCTCAGAAATGCTTGTAGTATGATTTCCTTTTTGCATAAAGGAGAAACCAATTAAGAAACACATGATCTATGCAAAACAGGAGACATTTCACAAAAATGGGAGGAGGTATGTCAGAACATAATGGGAGTGCAATCCTTATGAAGAGACATGCTGATTTTTTTCTTGTGCTCTTTGGATCACAAAAATTTGATCAATCTGCATCAGTGTTAGACTGTCATGTCAGCACTTTTATTGTGCTGACACGACACAGTCTAACACTGATGTTCTAACTCTAACTCAAGTTCTGCTTGAGCCCAACATATTAAGTGAGAAATTTAATACTGAGTTGGGCTTTTTTTTTAGGCAGGTTTCAGTGAATCTCTTCTTGTTTTATCCTTTTAAAAATTAAAGAGGCAATAATAATGCTACTGCAGCTGGCTGTACTCACTCGAGCAGTAGTTTCTTGTCTTCATTTTACTAAATTGGTCAGATGCGAAACCAGGCTCTGTAAATATCCAACCCATGTGTTTGATGAATGGAGTTTTATAGAGATCTCAGAATACTACTTCATGGATAGGACACTCTTTTGCACTGTGTTGAATGAGCCCTTGACTTTGAAAAGAAGGAAAAACCTGGGGCAAAAGAGAAGGGGGAGGACCATGTCTGAAAGCTGGGATGGGTCAGAATCACTTCAATATTTTACTGAATAGTCTACTTATTGAAATAGCTTTAAGGAAAATGCTCTATCGGTTTACTACTTGTAAGGGATGTTGTGGTATCACAGAATTGTTGAGGTCGGCAGGGAGCTCTGGATGTCACCTTGTCCAATCTCCTGCTCAAGCAGGCTGTCCTAGAGCTGGCTGCCTAGGATTGTGTCCAGGTACATTTTTAATTTCTCAAAGGGGCGGAAACTTCACAGCTGCTCTGGACAACCTCTGCCAGTTCTCAATCACCCTCATAGTAAGTATAATAAGTGTTTCCTCATCTTCATGCAGTACCTCCTATGTTTCAGCTTGTGTTCTTTGCTTCTTGTCCTGTCACTGGGTGCCACTGAAAAAAGCCTGGCTCTGTGCTCTTTACATCCTCCCTTCATGTATTTACATATATTAGTAAGATTCCCCTTGAGCCTTCTCTTCTCCAGGCTGAATGGTCCTACTCTCTCAGGCTTACCTTGTGAGAGAGACTCCAGCCTCATTATTATACTAGTGAACTTTAATTGGAGTCTGTTATGGCATATTTCTTTTACAAGTCTTGGCATATGTCTGGTTCTTAACAATGCATATGTTATAGGAGCAGGTATTTTAAGTACAGTAGGACAACTGGTTTTCTTGTTCCCAGTTTCATACTGTTGTGTTTTTACCAGAAGCATTTATTCAAATGAATTAAAAAATGTATATTTTTTGTATATATAAAATGTTTATAAAGAGGTGGTGTGCCTGCCTCTTTAGTCTGGTTAATGTGCTGTTGGTTGGCTGCATTGTAATGAAAACTGGTAATTTTTTAAATGACTTCATTTGATATAAAATTAAATCTGATATACAATTTGTTTGTAACACCATCTGGGTATTGAAATACAAGACAGTACCTGAGACTCACAATATGTTATGCAGGTGTGGGAAGTTAAACACATATAATGTACTTGTGTTTTTCTCACACTAAATAGGAAAATTTCAAGCATACACTGTGGTTCCCATTATTGTACCAAAGCGTTGAGAATTGTCTTACCATTCCAAATTGTTCTAACAGCTTGATTGCATGTTAGTTTCACACTGCCTAAGACTGTAATGAAAGCGGCAGTTTTTGACAGTTTGTGTTCAGGAATTGGCCCTGTCTAGAATTTGTTGTCAGCAAACGAAATCACATAAGGTTTTTTCCTTTTTCTTATATCAGTGCATTGAATATATGGAAATCAGGTATGTTCCAAGGATTATATTGTTGGTATTTGTAAAAGGCTCTGACAGTTAAAAGCATTAAAACCCTACAAATGTCTTTATTTTTAGCAGCTCAGGGCTTTGTTGCAGCTACTATATCTTGTACCTGATGGATTCACAAGCCAAGCTATGGCAATGAGACAGATGATAAAAACCATCTTCCTGCTTTTTCTCAAGAAGAAATTGTTTCCTGCATTAAGTGGAGATAAGAGAGACCTGAGGAGGGATCAAGATGATTGAAATGAGAACAAAGAAGTTTCTGCCATTCATCTAAACAAGGGCTAAGGCTAAGGAGTGAAAGCTTTAGAAGTAAAAGCAGCTTTACTCCTGGACTTGTTGGGTAAAATGATCTTGTCTGATTTGTTTTTCTTCTCACTTTCTTTTTTTTTTTTCCCTCAGTGGGAATATATTATTTCCTTGATTATTTTTTAAACTCCATAATTGTTGTTTTAAATTATAAATATAGAAGTAATAATTTTGGATATATCAATTACAGTTAATACAGGTCTAGTAAAAGACAAAGTAAATGATTAAGTTTTTTTTATTAACTAGTAACAATAATCTTTAGCATCTCAGGCCAAATCAAATAAGTTATGAAAAATACTAAATGAGTATAAGGTAAAAGCATGCTTTTAGTAATAAGAATTTTCTTTTTACAAGATGAAAATTTTAATTTACTTTCGGATGACAGAGAATCTATTTGAACTTTAGCAGCAGAAAAAAAACCACTTAAGAACTTTAAAGTAAAGTTTTTATTAAGTTGTGTAATACTTTGAGTCTGAGATTTATCATAGAGTTGAAATATATCAAGTGGCAGTCTTTGCCCTATATATCAAAAAGTTCAGTTAATCACGCTTACATGTAGTTATATAATAAAATGTCTCTTACACTTATAGACAGTTAATTGCAGTTATCAGAAAGCTGCTTAAAGACTGAGGCTTTGATTAAGGTCTGTGTCTGAATGCTTAATTACACTACTCCTAATAAAGTTGCAAGGAAAAATATAAACCCCTGCTGTTTCATCTGAACAATTTTATCTTCCCCTGATAACTTGTAATCTTACATGCATAAAATAAAAATTATAGACATATAACTATTTTGGACATAATCAGCTTTTAGTCTCAAGAAATTCAGCACCTAGAAGATGATAATCCCAGAGCATTCTGAAGTGAGATATCCTCTGGTCTATACCAATTTTGATTATTATGCTGTGGAAAAAGAAAAAAAAGTGACCCAACTTCCCATTTAAATGTAAGATTAAGTTCTGACTGACTGAAGTGTCTAAGCCAAGAAAACAGGTTGGAGAGGAGAGAAAGTTGCAGTGACTTTTGGTACCACAGTGAAGAGCTTGAGTGGTGTCTGAGAGGAGAAGCCCAGTCACTGCCATGAGCAGCATTGTAAGAAAAGCACACTCAAGCGGGCACTAGCTAATTTCTTTCACTAACAGAATTCTGAATTCTCTCTTGCTTTGTGGTCATTTTCAGCTCATGCAATCTTTAGTATCTCGGTTGTGTTTGTGATGCAAAGAACTGCACAGTGTTTGTTTTAGTGGCTTCTTTTATGTTGCTGAAGTGAAGCTTAGTTACCCTAAATTTGTTACACTGCAAGCTTGGAGAAGCCTAACTCTCTCTGTGTAGGTGTTTTTAAGCATCCAAACACCTGTTCATTTTGTAAGATTTTAGTTAGATAAACCATTTCAGAAAGATAGGAAATTCTCTTAGGGGAGCTTAAAAAATCCTGACCAGCAGCTCTCAAGAGACCAACTTAATGACAGTTGGTGGCAGTAAATGTTCTCACACTTTTTATGAAGTAGTAATGACTGTGACCTCTTGGAGCCATTTTTCCAGGAAGTAAAATGTGATCTTATTCATCTTTGTTATCAGAGGCCAGCACTTACATTCATTTTTTCAATTTCTTTTGAAAAGAGGAAGTTTGATTTTTATTTTTAAATTGCTTTTGTGTCCATTGTAAGTTGCAGAATTCCTTGACATCAGAAAATGCCATCTCATCTAACTGATGCCTGTTTCCCAGGCAATATTAAGCCACTTTAGTGAAGCTGAGAATCTCACGTGAAATTGCCACTTTCCCAAACAAATCCAAGGGAAAAAAATGACGTTTATACTATTGTAATGGTGGGATTATACTGCAATTAGTTTTAAGACAATAGGAAGGAGTTGCTTGTTGTTTCCATTTTACATTAAAAACAAACAGCAAAGTAGTCATTAACTTGAAGTTGCAGACACTGAGATATCCCAGTTAAACATGTGAAGCACAGAAAGCAAAATATGGAAGTCACAACTAGTGGCAAATTTTATTCATCCTTGTTAAAGGTGTTTAGCCTGTGAGGGTAAGACTTCATCTTTTCTTTATCACTTTACCACTTCTTTTCTTTATGCTTCTTTTTCCTTTCTCCTCTTTACTGTATTTCTGCATTTTCCTCTTATTTGTATTACAGTATTCTCTGAGTTGATATATGATTCAGCACTCTTTTGAATCACAGACATGGCCATATAAAACATTTTACTGCGAGTGGAATGAAAAGAACAGAGGTGATACCACCTCTCTTTTTTGGAAGCTGTTGGCACCGAGGCTCACTAGGTGTCAGCAGAGTAGTCCAGAAAAAGAACCCTTTTTTACCCTGAGAATTAATAAAGGAAGTTGCAGGTAACAGTTAAAAGTTCATGCATGTAGCAGATTTCTTAAAGCATATTAGGTGGTTGTTTTAGTTCATGTTAACCTAACCTAGAAAACCAGTGTTATTGTTCTTCCCTTGCCATCAGCTCTGTTATTATTTCATTGTCAAGCTGCTTTTCATATGTACAAAGTCTCACTGTGTGTCTAGGGAGTAGTGACTACATGCTGCATTTCAGGCAGTAAATGAGAAAGACTCTAAGCTAGAAAAATGATTGCTCAGTGAACTTTTTGAAACACTCAATCTGTTCAGACATGAGGTCTGCAGACTCTCATGAATAACTTTCTCTTCCATTTCCTGTGTGTTAGCCTGTTCTGTTTATTCTGAAGACATGCAGATATTCTGCATTTTTTAATTATTATTTTTATTCTTTATTCTACTAATTGATAAAAATTTATGTATTTTCTCTGGCTTTAAACTAGGTCTGACACAGAAGATAGCAGCTGCCTTCACACTCAAGGGAGTTATGCTTGCCAGCCATTCAGATGTCATCTTCCACTGGCACGCTTCATTCTGGCTAGTGCTGGGCTCAACAGTGGGTGTTTATTTTATTCTTTGACAAGTGCTAGCTGATAGATCAGCTCCCCTCAGAACCTTGCCTCCCTTTCCCACTGCTTTTTAAACATTTTGGCTTGTTCTTACAGTGGTTTGCAAAGGCTTGCCTTGACTCTCAAACGGTGTGGAACCAAGCAGCTCAGAAAAGCCTTTTTATAATCAAAAATTTGCTCTACTGGGAACTTCTGTAACATTAGCCATAACTTGCTCCTGGAGAACAAGCAGCTTCTACTACATGATCTGCAATTAAATGTAACTGATACAATCCACACATAGGGTGCATAATTTTATACATTTCAATATATATACATTTATATGGACATTAAAAGTATGGCATTATACATTTTTAAAATACTTGGTGTATGATGCTCCCTTGAATAGCTTTTTTTTTTCTTTATTTTTCACATTTGATGCTTCGTGTCCACATAGAAGCAATTGCTAAGTGACTTAGTGAACATCAGTGGAAAGTGAAGCTTATTTGTGTATTTATTTATGGAACTGATTCAGCCCCTAAGCAGGAAAGCATAGGCATTACCTTATTGAGGAGGCTGAAAAGCTCATCCTCTGTGTCTGATGAAATTTGTTGAGTTAGAGACGAGTGAAGCTACAAGGCAAGAAATAATGACCTCTGAGGCTCAAGGAAGAGTATAGATAAAAATGAGTTGGCCAAATCTAAGGCTGTTAAGTATTGAATGTGTGAAACTGCTAGTTAATATTTAGCTACTGCAAGTGTTCATGAGGATGCATCCTCTAAAGAAGTAAAGCACTGAATAATTGTTTTTACCTTTATACATTTCCTGGAATTTATGACTTTAAAGATAGTGCTCAACAAGCCCACTGCAGCATTTAACTTCTGTGTTAGGGGAAGAGCCCTATGGATCTTAGCTGTGGATCACATAGACTGTCTTGTTAGTGGACTAAGGTACACAGGACAGACAACAAGTGTCTTTTGCCTTTGCCATATCTGGAACATTTGTCCAGAAATAAAGAAGCCCAAGATCTCAAAATTACTTTAATGGTAATTCAGTAAAGAAGCAGTATGAGTTTTCTGTTTACACAAGTTTATAATGATTTAAACTATTTTTCATTTTTTTAACATGAGAAAAAAAACTTATTATTTATTTAAACAAAAATAATATCCATGCTAAAAATAATCAACATAGTATGAAAAACTAGTGAATGTAATTTTTCAGAATGTGAAAAATGATGTGAGCATCACTGTCAACAGTACAAGAGATGGAATCTTCTGTGTCTTAAACTGTGAATGAATAAGTGCATGTGAAAGAACTGTCACAATTCTTATAAAATCATGGCTTTAGATGTGCATAACAATACAGGAATGATAGTAGTAATAATAATAACAACAATAATAATAATAATAACAACGTTCCACCTGTATGTTTTTCAAGAATCGTATTTAAATATCCTGAAAGCCACCATAACTGACTGCATCCTTACTTGCTTGTTCAGAAGCTTGTGCTAAGAGGAGGTACATTTTCATGTTATGTTAGCTTTTGATAAAGTTAATTCTTTTCTCAGACTGGGCATCAGTGTATGGCCAATCTCTGCTTTAAACTTAATGAGTAAGATCAAATAGCTCCATGTAGCATATTGCATTCTGAGTGAATCCTTTGCAGTATGTAAATCAATACAATAAATACTATCAGGATCCCTCAAATTATTCTCCATGAGATTTTAATGAGTTGTGCTAGGATAAAGATCATTAACAATCTTGTTTGTACATGTCTCAAGTGCTGTATATAGCACAGTGTTTCTTCTGGGCTACAGTGGGGTTTGGCTGTATTAGTTAGATTTCAAATCATGTTAACACTGGTTATTTTATAACAAAGGGGTTATTTTAAATCTGGCATTGATGCAAGCACCCTGGATAATAGCAGTCACAGTGCAATTGCTTTATCTTTCCATAGTTAGCTTTGGAACACCAAATGTTCATATTGAACACCATATGAAATACTTTCTAATATTGTAAGAAATGTTCTAGGGCTTATTGTAGAAGTCTGAAATCGATTTTGCTGGCAAATGGAAAAAAACCCCAACAGATTGCAGGTGTATCATGATTGCTACGTGATGTCTATTTGGCTGTTGATGCATAGCAACACTGTGGTGTCAGAGTTAATGTCATTAATTATGGAGGAGGTGCAGGAGCTCCCAAGCAAGAGAACAGCTGTCACTGGGATCAGGCATACCAAGCTGGGGAGGTTTCTGGGGACCCACAGGTTCAGTTCATTGCCACATGCATTCTGTGAAGTTTCAGGCATGTGACAAGAAGAGGGACATCCCATAGAAAATGTGTTCTGTGCTTTTCTTTTTTTTGAGGTGACAAGTTTTCTCTCATCTTTCAGGGATTTTGTATTTCCATAGGTACCCCATTTTGGTTTCATGAGTGTAACTTTGTAGCAGGTAGGCTTTGAAAAGAGAAGGAAAAATCTCGCAGCAGATAAACTGACTGCAATAAAGAGTCATAAAGTTTTGACCTGTTTTAAATAAACTTGATTTCTTTAATTGGTTCCACTGTAATTTTGTATGCAAAATATGTCTTAAATGCTGCATGTTCTGGTTTCCTGATCTCTTCAAATTGATTTTGCTGCTATAGCTAGTGATAATGGAGGACTTCAACAGTAGAATAAAATCTTGGGGTTTGTGTTCCAAGTATACCTCTGCTCATAAAAGCATTTATTGAGGTGATTTAAGAGCATGGCTCATGCTTCTGTTGCTATTTTTTGGATTTTTTTGTAAAAGTTCTGAAGAAAAGAAGAGCTTTTAAAAAATAAGGTAGATAATTAGGGCAGAAGTGCCTTAACATTTCAGATTGCTTCCTTGGTCTAATCAAAGTTATTGTCATAATTTTTATAGACACTCTCCTGAACCAAAAATGAAAACAAGACAAAAGAGGTCAGAAAAATCATGCATACCTTTGAATACAGCAGAACCTTCTGGAGAAAAAAAAATCAAAACTTGTTTGCACTGAAGATACTGACCTGAAAGGTTTAATTTTGAAACTATTGGTTTTTTGAAACCTTTGGGTACACTATTATTTTGCATATAGTTTGTTTAGTATCCTGAGGAAGAGATCCACAAAGGTCATTGAAGTCCAACCCCTGGCCCTACACAGAACACCCCAAGAGCCACACCATGTCCTGAGAGCATTGTCCGAACACTTCTTGAACTCTGTTCAGCTTGGTCCTGTGAACATTTCTCTGAGGAGTCTGCTCCAGTGCCCTTCACCTCTGGATGAAGAAGCTTTTCCTAATATCCAGCCTAAATCTCCCCTGACACAACTTCAGGCCATTCCCTCAGGTCCTGTCACCAGTCACCACAGAGAAGAGATCATTGCCTGCCCCTCCTCTTCCCTTCACTGAAGTCTTCCCTTAGTCTCCTCTTCTCCAGGCTGAACTGGTCAAGTGACCTCAGCTGCCCCTCATGCAGCTTCCCCTCAATGCCCTTCACAATCCCTGTGGCTCTCCTTTGGATGGTCTCTAAAAGTTCAATGTCTTTTTTATATTGTGGCACCCAAACCTGCCCCCAGCACTGGAGGTGAGGCCGCCCCAGCTCAGAGCAGAGCAGGACAATCCCCTCCCTTGCCCGGCTGGTGATGCTGTGCCTGATGCACTCCAGGACAGGGTTGGCCCTCCTGGCTGCCAGGGCACTGCTGGCTCGTGTTCAGCTTGCCATTAACCAGGACTCCCAGGGCCCTTTCCATAGCACTGCTCTCCAGCATCTCATTCCCCAGTCTGTCTGAACATCCGGGGTTGCCCCCTTTACGGTGCAGAATCTGGCACTTTTCCTTGTACTCTCCCTTCATACAGCAGATGATTGCCCATCTCTAACTTGTTGAGGTCTCTCTCTGGGGCCTCTCTGCCTTTGAGGAAGTCAATGACTACTCAATAACTGCTCAGAGCTTAGCGTCATTGGCAAACTCAATATTCCTTTGAGAATGATATCTAAGTTTTAAACCAAAGTGTCAGAGTTCCATATTTCTATCATTTTCCTCTCTTTAGTGACAAAAGCATGCAAGAGTGTGAGAAGAAATATAGTAACAGAAACAGAGAAATTCTGTATACTTTTATGACTGCTATGTAAAAAAAAAAGAAAAAGGACAACCCCCTTGATGTAAGATCTCTTGAATGTGTGCTTATGGACACATGCTGAAGTGTTTATAAAAATGAAAGGACTTAATTTTCATATGCTTGGAAAAGGATAATTTTTGCAGTGAGATCGTATGGAAGCAAGCATCTTGTATTTTCTGGGGATACATAAAAATAAGTCCAACCTCTGTCTTGGGTAGTCTCTAATCAAGTAATATGTACTTGAATAAATAAAAAATATATGGTTTTCAAATCAATCTACTACAGCTTAGCTTCAGCTTATCTTTGAGAGGCATATAATGCTACTGTGCTGACTGATAGGAAATTTTATAGACACTGGCAATTTAACTATAGAAAACCTGCAAGACGGAATTATTCTTTTACTATTTTTTATGAAAATTAAAAGCAGAGTTAAGAAATGTAATGCAGTTAGTGCAGTACTTAAAATGATTATATCTGGAATGGACACATAAAGCTAGGAGCTTTATGGTTTAAGCCATAACGTGCTGTATATTATATGCTGAAAACTACAATTAACAGCAGGAAACTTGTGTTTTAGTAAAAGAAGATATACAGGTTCCTTAAGTAGCACTGCATAAGATGATAACACATTGTAAGGGAGTACAGAAATTGAATACAGCAGACCACACAAGACAGGAGGAATGTTTGAGGAGAAAGTGATTATTTGAGTGTATGCAAGCTACACAGCAAGTATTAAGCTTGATAGAAGATCTTAGAACTACCTTGACTGAGCAAGCAATATAGTAATGAAACACATTTCTTTCCAGCTGGTTCAGTTTATAAGGGCATAGTTGATAGTTAAATTTATTTGATACTTCATGCAGATTATAACTTTTGCAACTGGGGATATCTTGGCCAAATTTTTACGGTTGAGATGTAACTGTGCTTTACAAATGTAGTGCAGTGTTGTCAGGGCTATTATTAGCATTTGCAGATAATTTAGTCTTCATGTTTCCTCTGACTTTTCCACTATGCTGACTGGAAATTCTTTTTCCACAATATCAAGAGTTTCTTGTGACTCCTTGGGGATTGAGGAATAAAGCTAAGATTAGCATATGGAAGAGATTGGGGACAACATAAGGAAAACCCAGGATATGGTTAAAAGCAGGTGAGAGTAGAGGAAGAAGAAAAAGATATAAGCTGATTGGGGAACATGAAAGTTTAAGACTTGAAAACAGGGAAGATAACAGGTGAAGCAGGGGGAGAAGTGGGGTAACAAAATCAGCACTGGAGCCTAGAAACAAGAATAGCCTTTTTGCAACTGTAGGGTGTTTTTGCAAGACTCCAATGAGTCCTGTATCTTGACTTGAATTTATTGGAAGAAGAGTGGAAGTGAAACTTAGAAGTTATAAGTATATTCCCTCATATGTTGGCATTATTGTGGAATTCCCTGAAGATAATTTTTGGGCAGTTAATTACCCTGAAGTGTTTCCTGCTGTTCTGTAATCTCGAATGGGAGCCAGTAATGAGCTCTGTGGCTCTTTGTTTCTTTCAGACAACCTATCCCTGGCCAGTTTCCCAATCTGTTATCAGTGTTAAGCTTTATACTGTTAAGCTTTCTAAAAAAAGAAATAGTTTTAAACATTTTTATACAAATAATGTATTTATTCTTTCAGTCAGAACGGAACTGTTGCTTTTTTTTTTTTTCTTAGAATCTCTTTTGCTGAAGTGCTAAACCCATGGCAGTGAAATGACCAAATCCTGGCATTTAAAATGTTTCTGTGGATTTCCTTTTGTTCCTGTTGTTTCTATGGAGTAGTCACTGTTGCTATGTATTTTTTCTCTTTGTGTTTGCCAGAACATGACTAGCTGGGTCAACATGGTCGTGGTTTTAGTGGGGAGTAACATAATTGCTGCTTGATTAGAGGAGGTATTTTAGAAACAGATTTCTGAGACAGAAAAATCTCTGTCATATTTAAATTTCCCTAGCAATGGCATAATCATGAGTAATTAGCTAAACAAGCCATGGTTAATTGTGATCAGGTAACAACCTTTATACTGGCAAAAAAAAGGCCAATGAAAAAATGGATGGAAGTAAATTTAAACAATATTTGATATAGTGGTATCCTGAACCTTGCTGCTAAGTGTGCACTTATGCATATCAATCTAAAGGCTCTAGTGCAATGGAGCAGTGATCCTTTAATTATTTTAATCGATATTATACAGTCAGACAGGTTAAGTAGCTACCTGCCATAGCTCACTAAACTTGATGAAAAGAACTGCCTTTCAGTCTGTGTTCTCACGAGTGCACTCAGATGGATGCACTTTCACCTAAAAGGCATGCAGATGCCTGACAGCAAGCTTTTGGGAAGTGTTTTGAGTAATGAAAATTTTAACAGGTAATGGGCTGTTTTTCAAAGATGTGAGAGAAATCGAAATGAAGAATGCACCACCAGCAAAAACAGGCATGTTATATCGTCATGTCTCACTTTCTGTGTTATATTTGACTACTGAATTTTGGCCACATGTGTTGCCTTTTATTTTTCTGAGGAATGTTGAATGTAATTTATAAACTAACAAAATAGCAAAATTGTGCTTCTTGATTTTTTTATTCACAGGCTGCAGAATTTCCAAGTCAGTCAGATCGCACAGCCTTGCAGTTTAGAATGTGTTTCAACATGAAACTGAATTTCGTCCTCTCAAATACCTTGCTGATGGAGAAAATGCTTCCAGAAAATTCTTAATGCAACCAAGACAGAATGTAGTATAGAGATGAAGCAGCTCAGAGGTGAGAGGAGTTGATTTGTACCACCAAGTGCCATTGTGGCTGAATTCTGACCCCTGCACAGGCACGGTTTCAGCCCAATGACACCACATGGATGCCAAGGATTTCCTGCCAGCATAAAAAATTCACGCTTCCAGCATTCATTTTAATGAAGGCTTCTGGATATACAGATTTGCCTCTGAATTACTAGAGATCCCCATCTCTGAAGAGAAGACATAAAATAAAAATTTAGTACCTCAGTGCAGGAAATAGAGCTTTGAAAGCATGTCCGACAAGAGTGTTTGTAGCCCAGATTGTTTTAGTTATACAGCAGGACCAAAACTCATCTGTTTGCGCAAGGCCAAAGTTTTACAATAGAAATGACTGTGCACGATCAACTAGGAATAACAGGGTTGAGGAGTATCATCAAAGGAGTTGAAACAAATGCTCACTGCCAGCCTTGCCAGAGTGCCATCCTGTGCCAAATGTATAATGAACTTCTGGCAATACAGTGGCCACATAGTACCAAGATTGTGGGCATCTGAAGTTCCTTATTAAACTGTGAACACTCCATACCCACTGTTTATTGTATGCCATTTGCTTTAGGCTTAGAAGCTCATTAAAAAGCTACAATGTGACCTTTAGAATTTTGAGAGGTATAATTTGCTACATAGCTTCAATATTTTGGTAGTTTTTCTCAAATGAGTTCTATGCTTGGAAGAAACTGTAATATGGACAAGCTTGTTATGATGCATGTTAAAAAATCTGTTGCCAAAAGCAGGTTTAAGAGTGTGCTGTAGTTTTACAGACCCAGTTAACACATAGTGCTCCTAGCTCACATAAACCAAGAGATGGCAGATAATTGTTTAGAAAGTTAGAAAAATCTGTGAAGACACAGCTGAACTGAAATGCTTTTTGAAGTGAGACCCTCACCATATATTATAACAGGAATAATTGGACACACTGGGAAAAGAAATATATACACTAACCATGAAGGCACATCAGCTTTAGCAGAAAAACTTAAACCACTGTTAAAACTCAATCATTCTTTGATGAAGTGGGCTTCAGAAAATACTTGAAAAGAATAGAAATGCACTAGTCATGAAAGAAATCCTGAAATGACAATACAAAAGCTACAGTTAGGCCAGCAAAAGCCTCCTACTGTTACCTGTAATGTAACCTTTTGGAAACAGCAGTGTCCTGATAAGAGTGAAAATGGCAGATTGATGTATCTTTATTCAGAATGATGGTGATTAAAATGGAAACTCACAGGCTGTTCTTGATGACAAAAAGATTATTTGCTTTACACAATGTCTCTGCTTATGGTTGAGATAGCCAGCCTTCATAAGCCTGGTTCATGATACTGTCATTGGTAGAGTTTACTTCAGTAACACATTTTGCTGGCAATATCACCGTTACTCATTTTGTATTGAACATGGGCTTTTTCCTCTATTTTCCCCCCAAAATGTCACTAGGCATCATAATGCTTGACTTCACTTGCTGCATATTATTTCATACTTATTGTGTCCTTACCTGCTGATAGGATACTTCTCCTGCTTCTCCTCTGTGAAGTATGGATAATTCATGTCCACCTAATGCAAACAGATTTCTGAGATCACCTGAACACTGATAGAAAGTCTTGTCTTCATTAAAATTTCTCTTTTGAATGGAAAATAGAAGGAGAAACTGGGGAAAGAACCTGGCATGGAGTGATCATTAGAAGCAGCTTTTAAGAGAAAGAAAATTAACACCAAATTTTACTTTCACAGACATTTAGTCTTTTTGGTGATGTATCCTTACATTGTGAATATCATCAAAGACATCACTGATGATATTTCATGGTAATGAAATGATGAATGATAGAAAGCTGCTGGACAAAGAAAGATTAAAATTAGGTAATGAGTTGGTTCATTTGGATCAATGCAATTTTGGCTTTTGAATTGAGAGACAGAAAAGTAAAGGACCTGCTGTGAGTTGAAGATTCAGTACAGTCATACCATCAGTTCAACTCTATCTTTAACCTTAAGAATCACAAAGAACTCCTAAATGTTGGCAGGGACAATGTTTGGTAGCAAATGTTTCTCAAAATAAATATCACTTGAGTCTGCCCTTACCTAAGTTTTACAGAGCTAAAATTATAGTAGCTGAAGATTAAGCCAGTACAAATTTAAACCTAAAAATACTTAAATTGTCACATTGTTTTGCTCTCTGGTCAGGGTCAGAACAAGACAAATAAATTGTCTTGTGTAGATCTTTGTAATGGAAACAAGTTGAAGGCATATTTTGACAAGAAACTTATGGCAGAAGTAGGGTTATGACTAAGAAATGACAGCAAGGAGGGAACCTGTGCAATGAATTCAGTTTTTGGGTAGACGTGTGACTAGTTCATCCTATTATCTGGGCTAAGATGCACGTATTCCTAATGGCTAGAAAGAGACCTGAGTGCCAAGTCTGTAAGCACATGAAGTTATAATTTCAACTGATCCTGCACGTTTATGGACGTTCTCTTTACTAACCTGTCTCACTGAAATAGAAAACAAGAGAGACAGGGCAAAAGGTACATAATGTGAATCTGCTTCTGAAACTACACAGTCTCATGTAACATAAAATTTTCATTTATTTACATTAGGAAGACTTACCAGACAGAAGATGTGCCTGAGGAATCAGAAGCACATTGTCTGATGTTCCTGGAAACTTTTCTTTATGAAGCCCTTGTGCAATTTGAAGGCAAGAGGTATGCAGTTAGTCTTAAAGACAATAAAGGCATTGTGAGTACATTATATTCTTTATGCCTTAAAATGTCACAAGGAATGAAGTGTGTGGGGAAAGCTAATGTTGTAATGCTGCAGCTTAACATTATATAGTGAAGCTATCAGTGTATGACATTCCTCCCTACCTCTCTTAAATTCTTTCAGGATATTTGAAAAGTATTGCTGGTGAATCTTTCCCCATGGATGTGTCTAGTTTTTGGAAATATAACAGTGTGAAAAAAGCATGAATTCTTTCTTAAAGCACACCAGATGATTTTTAGTATATTTTTTTCCCATTCAGAGTACTTAAGGAATATTAACATTTCTTTTCCATTGCAGGCGATGTAGACTTGTTTAGCAAGGACTAGGGATAATATGGCAATTTTTAACTTTCTGAAACTTCAGCAATGAACGTGAGAGAAAATATCTGTTGGTTCCCTACCCACTTATCCTATCTGTAATATTACTTTGCAGCTAAGAAATACATCCCTCCCAAGCATTCTTCCCATCCCCAGCCATCTGGAAGATGGAGAAAGCGTGATGGCTGCACTGATAGCCAGAGGGGCTATGGGTTTATGGTGTTGATGTTCCGTGCAAAGGCTTCCACCAATCACTGTTCTGTATTTCCTTAGAGAGAGGCAGTAATGTTCTTTTCTGTTTCATTTTGCTAACAATTTGTGGAGCCATTTGAAACCTCTGGAGACGAATATGTTCCTCTCTTAGAAGATGTCCCACTGTCTTGAATATGGTAGCAGGAATTGAAACGTTAGAAAACTTCCTGCAACACCAACAGAGGTCAAGTATGTCTGGATCTATGTTACTTGGAATCCCAGTCAGCTTTTATGACATGAAAATGGAATTGCCTCTGGTTGCCCTAATGAATCACTGGTAGACACAAATGCTAATTACATTACCATGATGTATGATAACAGCTTTGACAGGTAGTAGGCTACTTTTCCTTATTTTCTGAAGGGGCTGGTGAAAGTATTATGGAATTGTCTTGAACTGTGCTTACATCCTGTAAAGCCATAACAACCATATTTTTCATCAGTCTGTAGGTTTGTTTTCAACAGTTTAGAGATTCACTCATTCTTTTGATATTTCTGTATTGATGGAAAATAATACAATGAATGTTTATAGACAATATATGGGATGAACAAGGGTGAGGAAAGAAAACAATAAGGTCAGCTTCTATTCTACTTGAATGTGTTTTATCTAACAAATCCAAGAGAGACAAAAGTTTTTACTGAAGGTATAGATTAAAAATTTATGTAAACTCACTGGTCAACTCAAAAATAATAGTGACTTTTTTTTTTTTATATTGATAATGAAAATAATGCTTACCAATACAGTTTTTATAAATACCTTAAAAAATGAATTGTAGGATTGAGATTTCTTTTGCCAGGTTTCTTTTGGGTTTGTTTTGTTCTAAAAGATAAACAATCTGGCCATGGGAAGTCATGCAGAGCAATCAGTATATCTGAGGTAAATTTTTGTTGTTTTTCAGATAGTCTTTGACTGTATAAAGCAAAATATAGATATGACTGTAAGTTTAAAATCAAGCTTGCTTTGACAAAATCTGTACGCAGGGATTTACTTTATGGTGAACTGTAATATTTAATCTCTACACACTGTAGTATTTCCTGGAAGATACACTCCTTTATGATAAGACTTTGAAGGTTCATGACTTACTGAGGGAAACATTTCTTAGATTATGACATTTTAATATTAGCTGCTGGGCTGGGTTTTCCAGGATTATGTGGGAAGTGCAGAAGTCTTAGTAATGTGTATATAGCAATGAGTACCTTCACTTTCAGGTGCTGGGCTGTCAGAAACTTGTATGTGGATATTTTGCGCTTATGGGAAAATGCAGTGTCCAAAATGGCAGTGTCTAGTGTGACATGAGCAGTGAACCAGCACGGAGCACTGTCAGGGGGAAAGGGGTTGAGAATCAGGTCCTAGTGTCTGGTGAAGTTGTCCTTCTGTGTGAGGGCTGCAGGCAGTTTTATCTTGTAGTATTTGTAAATTTGCGCTCTTAAAAAGTCAGCTGATGTCCAAATTCAGTTTGAATTGGGATATGCTGGTTAGTTATCAGACTAAAAACTTTGCTTATGGCCTGCAGCCAAGTCTAACACTGGAGTGAAGCAAATTTACTGTGTCACTAGTCATTCAATCTATTTAAATTTCCAGAGCTTCTATTCCTCTTTCAGTGGACTATGTATTTAACAGCTTCAAGAAATTCCTTTATTGATCACCAGACAATAAACATGTCCTCTGTCTTCTGAGGAGCTTTCTGGAAAAAGAGTGTTGTGTTGAACCTTTTGTGTTCAACCTACCCAGCAGCAGGAGAATGCAACTTTCTGTCACTCCATTTTCTCAGCTTCCTCAACAGTGTGCTGTTGACTTCCAAGCCCTAATCCTCTGCTGACAGATGCACGGAACCCATGCCAAAAGAATATAAAATGACATAATCAGGTTGTGGCATAATGTGTGAGGGCAAGAGCCTGGAAATAGCATTCTTTCAGCCTTATTAGCTGTTGCAGTTCCTCTCTCCTGTAAGTTTCTGACGACGTTCTGTCACGTGCATGCAAAAATAGTTTGGCCACAGGAAAAGAGTCAATATTTTAGGAAGTAGATGTTACTTCCCTAGGTCTGTGCCAGAATATATAAAAAGCATGTTACATACTAAAAGCTGCTTCTTTCTGCACCACAAATGTCTTCTTGGTCACTGTCTTTATCCTTCCAAAACCTGTGTGAAGTAATAAGGCATTAATATGAAATACAGGAAGACAAAGGAACGCTGAAGATGACACACCTATGTCTCTGCAGTAAAAGCATGATTAGGATGGTGTATGATCCAAGATCTGAGTTGCCATGCAATATACTTTGACTACAGAGCAAAGTCACTGTGGCTACAGTTTTACCAGGTAAAGAGTGTTACACTACTGCTTATTTAAAAAAAATATGTTTATACTTGTCTGTCTTTATATATATATACATATATATTACAAATATATACAAATTTTTTCCACTGTTTGAGCTCTTTCAAACCAGGATGAAAGGTAGAGAAGAGGCACCTTATTAATATGCATTGACACATTAATTATAGCAACGGAAGTAGAGGGGAAAAGATTTGGATACAAACCCAAAATGTTCTTTGCTGCATATCTTGAGATAGTTGTGCTACAGGAAAAATTATTCCAAATTCTAACCAAGCAGAATGATCTACATTCAATGAACCAACAAAATGCCCACTGTGAGTGGTCAAGGGGAAACATAGGTAGTCTGACAGATTTCAAATCTGACATATTTGAGGCTCTGGAAAGGAAAGTAGTGAGAAGCAACAGGATTTACCCCAGTTATTGGGATGTTAGTAACAGCTCTGTTTTATCAAATGGCCTAGCAGAAGTATTTCATATTATGAAAGAAAACTTTGGGAGACATAGGAGTTTTTAAAGCAAGCTGGAGTACTATGCAAATAAAGAACCTGAAGAGACTGTGAAGTAAAAGATTTCAGTGCTTAGGGCTGTTTCTCACCCAAGTAATTCCTCTTGCAGTGAGTGACTGTTGAGAGCACGGAGGAAAGGAGCAAATAAAGAAAAGACTTTAAGAAATATTATCTGAAGTTTAAGAACCTTTGACTTCTTTTTAACAAAATTCAAAAATGCGGAAGTAGTCATTCAGAAGGAATTATCCTCAAGAGGAATACACCAGAATGTCAAGCTCAAATTTGGAAAAGTTTGTGTACTACTTCCATAATATGACTTTTTTCTTTTATTCAAATAAAGTGCTTACTTATCTGGAAAAAAATGTCCTGTAATTTAGTTAACACAGATATGATGCTTCATAAATCCATTCAAGCAATGTTTTCTATGGAAGGGAATTAATTATTATCCTTTTCTTTAGAAAATATTTCCATTATCAAAAAAACATTAAACATAACTGTGCTTGAAAAAGATATATTTCAACAATAGTAGAGAAGATTAAAATGTGATGAATATGAAAGCAATTAGATAAAAAGTTCTCTAAACTGATAAATTTCAGGCTGATGCTAATTCTTTTTCATTTCCACTTGTCCTTGAAAAACATGAAGTTGCTGTATTAATTCATCACCTAGTCTTTTCAGATTGATTAGGTAATAACAACTTTGGTTCCTACTGGTGCATTGTTTAGACTATCTGTAAATAAGTAATTCATCTCACTTGAGGGCTTCTCCTTCTGGTTTAGTAAATAAATACTGGCTGAAACAGTACAGTGTTTCAAAGCACAAGGTTTTAATCAGAACTGTGATGCTGATAATATCTAGAAAGGGTTTAATTGGAGTGTGTTGTGATGATTGCATGTTGCACAAAAAAAGCAGTTCTTTATAGAGTCATAATAAGCAGGATGGTTTAGTTCACCCAGTCAGAGGTTTTACAGCTTGGAGAAAGAAAGAGGTTGAACCTTGGCTCGTTACTCCAATAAGGCTGGATTTAAAAGCTTCTCCAGTATAGGCACTTATTCCTGTCTCCATATCTTGCTGCTATCAACCACATGCATGACACAAACACTTCACAGGGTTCCCCATCTTGACAGTAACCTTTTGGCCATATCTTTTGGATATTTATTGCAAAACAGAAACATAAAAAACAGAAATTACACTTTAAAAAAATTATAGATTTAGTAGCAATAACTGTAGAATGAGACATTTATGTCTGAAATAATGGTATAGTTTAGAAATACACAGGCCTGCCATGATAGTAGAGACCTTAAGAGGGAGGCCACCAAGTTCAGTGATGCTAAGACATGGGGCATAGGCTGGAACTGCTTATGGCAACAACCAAGTCAGCTAAAACAATGCAGACCTACAGTGGGACAAAACATCTCTGAGGGGTGACAGAGAGAACAAAGAAATAGAACCTAAAATATGTAAAATGTATTTATTATGACTGTAATATGGAATTGTGGATCAGTATAGGAAAAGATGTAAAAAAAGTCTTAATAAACACATACAAAGTGACTCAAAATGGATTCTAGGTAAGGAAGAAGTAATCATACTTGGTTAAGAGATCTAAATGATGTTACCACCTGTGAAGAGTACCAGATGTTGACATCTTGCCATACAGTCCCCAACCTCCACCAGACTGAAGTATCCAAATTTAGAATCCAGAGAAGCAGTGGAAGGGTGAGCATAATACTAGGAAGAGTGGAAACTGTAGGGTCTGTGTGTTTACTGTCTCAAATAAGTGATTTTGGAAGTTATGAGAGTGTGTTACTGTATTTCATTGCATGGAACACTGATTACATACAAGTCTGATTAGGTATGGCAAACTGCTGGGAGGAAAAACCAGTATGAAGGAAACAAGCAACCTTATTCCTCAAGAAAGCTTTGGCTTGAGCAGGATTCTACATACAGGGGTAAAAATTCCTTTTGCTCTAAATCTTGGAGCTATTATCTTTTTATTGTAAATTTTTCAGTGCTGTAGCTGACTGCTCTTCCACCTTTGAATGTCGCTGTGAAGATCACTGCTAAAATTCACTTTCATTGTTCTTGAGGGCTGGAATCCTTTTTCAGCACTGTTAAGTGCTCTTAAGGGAGAAAAAATGTCTTGAAGCACTTGTAAAAGGCAGCAGTTTCTGACTGCTCCTTACTTCCCAACACTGTGGAAACAGTTTGGTATCTGCACAGAAACAGCAGCCTTACTTTTTGTGAGACTTCATAAATTTCCAGAGTTTACACTAATGTGGTTATTAAACATAAGGAAGAATGGAATAATATTTTTTTAATTTTATTTTTAAAAGTGCTTGTATATTTCAGATTACAGATACAATATTATTTTCTTCACTTAACTTGTTCAGCCAGTGAGTTCCGGGAAGTGTTAAACCTCAGCACCAAACAAAAGGCAAGGTGAAAAATCATAGTCACTGTAATGTTAGCATATACAGGTGACAAATTCTGTTGCTGTCCCATCTGGAAAAGTAAATTATGGCGTATTCCACTAAATAAAATTTCTACTGATTTTGGCTGGGATACAGTCAATTTTCTTCAGCATGGTTAATGTTGGGCTGTGTTTTGGATTTGTGCTGAACACAGTGATGGTAATAGAGGTGTTTTTGTTATTGCTGAGCAGGGCTTGCACAAGCCCAAGGCCTTTTATGCTTTCTGTACTGCCCTGCTGGTGAGGGGGCTGGAGGTGCATGGGGAGACACAGCCAGGACAGATGATTACAACTGACCAAAGGGATATTCCAGACCATATGATATCATTTTGGAGTGATAGCATTGGTTTTCCCAAGTCACCATTAAATCTGATGGACCTCTGCTCTCCTGGAGATGACTGAATACCAGTCTGGTAATGGAAAGCAGTGAATTAATTCATTGTTTTGCTTTACTTGTGTGCATGGGTTTTGCTCTTCCCATTAATCTGTCTTTATCTCAACTCCTGGCTTTCCTATCTTTTACCCTTTCAATTCTCTTCAATTCTGATCAATTCTGATCAATTCAATTCTTTTTCTTTCAATTCTGGTCCTGCTGGTGGGGGAGTGGGCCAGTGACAGCTGCCTGGGGCTTGGCTGCTGGCTGGGGTTAAACCATGACAATGTTTCACTGATGAAATAGAACCATCTGTACACTTGTACATACATGAAGTGGCTGTAACACAGAGTAAGTCAAATTAAGTGAATTAATTCCAAAAATCATATGGGATAATTAGAAAATTTTATGACTCATAAAAGAGCAGCAAGGGGAAAGCAAGGATCACCTCCTTTGGAGAGCATAGGGAGCATTTTAATTAAAACAATAAACTTTGTAGTATAGATTGGAGATAGCACTTTAACATACTAATACCCAAGTGTGAAGGCTGCACAATAATTTAAAGGTGACAGTTTCGATTTAGTATAACTCTTTTGCACAAAGAGATAGTGAAGAGAGTAATCAATTATCTAGTGCTGGGGGTTACCAAACAAGGCTGAGGTGACAGCAAAAGGTAATGAATGCACAGTGGAATAGGCAAGTTTGCAAATTTAAAGGCTTAGATGCAAGAGCAACAAACTAAGTGAGTAATGGTGCATGCAGTAACGAAAATCAGATGCCGCTGACAAAATGCCTCTTGTTGTTTGTGTCACTGAACATTGATACTGATGCTGAGTGCTTATTTGTAATGATGGCCTCAATTGCCACAAGGAGGAAGGAAGTTATATTGCTCTTTATAACATGTGCATTACATACTTTTTAAAACATGTGCATTAAGTTATCATGAACATCAATAATTATTAAATCAAGAGTGAAATAGGGATTTAAAAAAGCTGGTGATTATTGCTGTGATTGAGTATCAAATGCAGTGGTTGACTAGGTAGCATGTATGTGAGAGGCTAAGCAAGTGGTTATATTAAGAAATTGGAAATAGTTACAACAAATTCCTTTTTTAGTACAAGGTGGGTGAAAACCCGCAATCTTTCTTGTAGACTAATCACAGGAAACCTTTACTGGAACCACAGCAAAAAAAAAAGGCTTAATATTGCTTACATTTTTCTGATGCAGAAGAAAGCAAGTGAAGGGTGGGTGAAAGACTGAAAAATTTTATGTGCTTTAAATCAAGGCATAGTGTGAGGAAATGGTCCTTGCAAGTTGACTTTACTGTTCAGTAGCCTAATGCTCTTCCTCACATATTGATGTTTTGATTTCATCAGAGCTGGCCTCTCTTTACTTGTACTCTATACTTGTACAAGATTTCATCTTTTTGCTTTTCAACTTCAGTAGATTATGAAGAAAGCAACATGGCTGGAATAAAAACAGATGCTTTATTTCTAAGACAGACATAGTTGCTTTATAGAGATTCTGAAGAAGAGAAGCAAGTGTATTTAGCAAGCTTACTGCATCAAGAAGGATCATTTATATATGGAGGGTATATTTATGCTTGAGTGTCACCAGTGGCTCCTGTTGTTCCCCCAGAAGAAGGGTGGGGGACTGAATTTCTGATGGTTTATGCTACGCAGATTTAGAGACAAAGTATGGAGGCTCATGTGGTGCTGAGAGCTGCACCCTTTCTTCAGATGGACAGAGTCAGCTAAGTTTGGGAAAAGGAACCAACAATGAAGAATGAACATCTCCATTCAGTAGTAATAAAACATACTAAAAAGGAAAAAGTCTGCTATGTATTGAAGAAATTGCTTACATGGCTTTAACAGGCACTGTATTGTCTGCTGAGTCATGTGGAGCTCCATTTCAAGATTCATTAACCTCAGAGCTTACATATATCTAGTTCAACAAGCTAATCTAAGTGGGTGAAATCCCTCTATAAGCATTAAGCTCCTGATTTAACATTTCTGCTCATAGCACAGGTGCATGTTCACACATCCAGAACACCCAGGCTGCTTTAAATAGCCTATCTTTCAATCAGAAGTTAAGAAAATCTGCCTCTGTCATTTGGCTGTATTGTAGAACCTAAAGAAAAGTACTTCTTTCAGTATTAAGGGTGTCACACTTCTGAATGTGTTGGAGATTATCCTCTCGTATTGCTTCTACACACTGTTGCAGAAGAAAAGTAGCTTTAGCTGAGGCTTAAACAAAATGCTTTCGTTCCCTCAGAATATATGTTTAGCTAGACCCTTTAAAAAATGACATACTGACTCTTTGTGCTTCTCATCTAACACTAAAAATGAGGCATATGTATTTTTAAATGAAACCCAAACATTAGAGTTAAACATAAAATAAGTAAATATTTTAAAATAGCAGTAATAAATATTTTAAAATTGTGTAGCTAGCAATAAATAGGTAAGGAAAAAGGTCTGTGCTTTGCACTATTTCTTGCAGTTGTATTGGCTCTGAAGTCTTACTGTCTTTTGTAAAAATGTTGGTTTTATTCATGTGCAGATATGGGCATCTTAGAACAGGTGTCCAACACAAAGAGTATGTTGACTAAGATAAATGTTATGTTAGAGAGCTGAATCTAGTGAAGCAGTTCCAATTTGCTGTTATCTGAATAACCATTGCTTACACCAATTTAGGTCATTTCTGAGGATGAAGAACTTGCTTGAATTTTTATACTACCACTGATAATGATACCAATAATGAGGCAAATGTTTAAAATGGCAACAAAGCAAGAATATAAACGGAAGCCAGGCAGATATAGATGGATAATGACTGTTGCTTAATTTTCTGAAGGCAAAGTTCAAGAAGTTTGACTTATGGTGTGTTAATAGCAAGAAACCTGAGTCTTGCCTGGCCTCAAACAGAAGCTGCCATTCTCAGTGTCCAAGTACACGGTTCTGTCCCAAGACAGCATGAACTGGCACTATGATCCAGATATCCTGCCTTTTCATTACAGAAGATCTTGATACTGTTTTGAAATCATGCTTATTGGTGGAACATTTAAAGCATTTTCAGTGCCTCTGTGCAGCAAAAATTAGCTTGCTACCTTATAAATTTTTTCATTTAACTTTGACAAAGTTTCTCTTTCTGGGAAACTGAAAGAGCTTCAATGAATTGTCAACATTTAAAACATCCCAGTGGGTTTATAATCCCAGCTTCCAGACCCTGTCATGATCCACTCTGGTGAGTCCCTGGCATTCCTAGTCCCAGGGAGCCACAGACCCTGCAGTGCCTTGGCACTGGGAAGCATAGGGTAAACCTTTTTTAGCATAGGTGAACCCTTGACTAGGAGAGCAACAGTGAGGAGTTCAAGCTGCTCAGGAGTGCAGCTTCTGCATCAGGACATCATCTGTATATTTAAAGGATTTTTCAATAGCTTTAGCAGTGTCAAGTCCTTTGATTTTGAATTTTGACTTTTTTTCCCAACATGGATAATTCAGTAAAGTGGGTCCTCTGTTGAGACTGACCTGCATTTAATCTGAGGATGAGAAATCTCAAAGTGTGCATTTGATTGTGTAACCATAACTGAGGACACCACCATAATCACATGCAGATATTGGCTAATCACAGACTCAGGGTAATGAACCATAACTTGCACTATAGTACTGTGGGCTGGTTTTGTGTATGTGTGTTTTAGACCTCACATTACCTTGTACCAGGAATTTACACCTTTTGTTAGCGTTGTTGGATTTTGACACTATTTAAAAGAAAATACCTGCAGGTTATGAGTAACAAGGATGAGGAAGATTGAATCCATATTATATTCCTCTGAGACTCTGTATCAAGAGAGATTTTGCTGAATGTGAAGAAAAGTCGTTTCACATAGTAATGCTGGCACCAAGCCCAGTTTCTTTATGGAGGTAAGATAAATGAAAATCAAGGTAGAGATATATTTATTTGATCATATAGGTTTTTTTTTCCATTTTCCCTCCTTCTATATTAGCTTCTAAATAAAGTTATTAAAGATAATTCCAGCCCCTTTACTAAACCAGATTTTATTTGAAGGAAAAGTGGTCTGTGCTCCTGGGAGCAATTTCCTATTCTAAAATGGCTTCCTCTGAAGTGTTTATTGAAATGGAGAAATTATTCCCCATATTCTCTCCATTTGGAATGGAAAGCTACTCTAATACAGTGAATGATTGAAGGAAATGAAGAGTGCAGAGCAAAAGTTTTTGATGAAAGCATGGGAGAGACAGGCTTAGGAAGCAGACAGCAATATCATTTGAGGAAATGGGAACATGAAGTGCAAGTTTACGAAGAGATGGTGATGACCATATTTTTCATTGGCAGAGTAATGATGACAATTTGAAAGTTATTTGGGCCAGTGCAAGGCCACACTTTAGGCAGTTTTATGTGGACCTTCTTATGGATCAACTTCTTGGAAAGAGTATCAGGTTCCTCAGCTTCCTCCACTTCTTGAGAAGCATAATGGTAGAGGAGTGAGACTTAAATTCTGCTGGGGGAGTTCAAGAGGATTTATAAACAACATATTATTAATGGAATATTTTGAGACCTCTGACATTTTCAGGTATCTTCTTTATTAAGGAAAATACTCAAACCTATATGAGATTCCATTAACTTTCAGTTTTCCAGCTTTGAAATTGGGACTGTGACTAGGTGTGCAAGGTC
Organism: Leptocoma aspasia; assembly: GCA_013399835.1. NCBI lineage: Eukaryota > Metazoa > Chordata > Aves > Passeriformes > Nectariniidae > Leptocoma > Leptocoma aspasia. The sequence goes on along the minus strand of VXAX01001529.1, from coordinate 774,495 downwards.
TCCTGGAACTGCTGATGTGCAGGATAACAGTGGAGGTTGTACCCTAAGTCCATGCTCGACTCAGTATCTTTTCTATCCACAGTATTTGTCCTCTGGTAAATGATAATTTCCTGCTTATGGAGTACTTCATATAAGAAAGAACTGTAGGGTCAGGAACATTATAATCTTGGGGATTTCTTTGTATTACCTTTCTTCAAGACTTAACTGGGAGCAACAAAGGATAGGTACAGATTTTGGAAGTCTCTATTAATTAAAACAAATTTGCACTCCTACTCAGCATCCCAGGAAAGCTTTGAGAGAGGTGAGATAATCTCCCCTTGTCTCCACCTCCAAAAGGAAAATCAAATAACTCAATTGACATCTACTTTTTCCCCTTTTTCTTTTTTTTTGCTAATACATTTAGCAGGAAGATAAAGAATCTAGTGAATATTCTGTTTCCAAAATATATCTAAGATTCTTCTCTATGGCTCATCTGCAAGGTAAGCACTCACTCAAACTTTGTGTCTGTCATGCCCCATGTCCTCTGACTGGCCCAATGTTTTATCCCAGTTATCATTTGCACCAAGAGTGAGCTGGTCACTCATGCTCATCTTGCTTCTGCTCTTTAAGCTCTGTTTGTCACCATCTATGTGACACCATCAGCTGTGGCCAAGCCCAGCTACCTGCTTGGACAGCCTTCACAGCCCTGCTCTTTAATTATCCTGTTTTTGTAACACCTGCTGTAATGTACAGCAATGGTGTACATTACAGCAGGTGTTCTTACAGTGTAAGAACAAAATATGCCTGTACCAAAGAAAATCCTGAATCTGAAAGAAGCCCCAGTTCCTCCAAATTATGTCTCTTAAACAGGCTGCTTTTCAGTTTGATCATTTGTCTTCCATGTCTGCAACATATATTGTAGATTAGGGCAAATATTAATCCTAGGCTTATTTGGGCATACTTAATTGACTCAGATGTTCATGTAGCTTTACAATTATAAAGGTTAGTGACAATTTCCTTTTAATTTAAGCTGTTAGAACTGAAATTCCCCCAATCTCAGTAAACAAAGCTCTAATTGCATTTTTCAGATCTGCTCATTAGTCTTATTCCTTTTCCTTTGAAGAGGATTATGAATGAGATTATGACCACTTTGATTGATTTTCTTCCCGTGACTCTATATAGGATTTCTTTTTCTGTCCTAGGCCTCTGTTAACAGGCTTATAAATGACATTTTTGAATGTTTTCAGGAAAACAAATAAGGTTGTTTCTAGCTTTTAAGAAGACTAGTGATGTGGCAATGGGTGTTTATAAGATATGATCACCATTTTTAGAACAGGATCAGATACTATAGATGGGAAATGTTTAAAAAGAAAAACAAGACGTAAGGAGACAGTCAAGGGCTTGCTTTTAGAAGTAGGCTGATGAACAAAAAAAGGTATTTTAGAAATAAGGCTGAAAAAAATTATATCAGACACTGGCTTTTGTCCTTATGGAAATAAAATAAATTCTTTGCAATTTTACAGACAAGAATGGCTTATCAATTGCTTTATGTTTTTTAACTGAATTAAAATCTAAGTATTGCTACCTTAACTGATTTTCTGAGTGGGAAATACTACTGAAATATAAGGGTTATGTTATCTTTATGTTTTGCCTAACGCAAAGTGCAGTGGAAGGAACATATAAGACAACTTTTAAATATTGTGCTGCTGTTGGCATGATGCTAATGATATTCAAGAGATAATACATCTGGTTTTTTCATCTAGAAGTTCATGGAATTTTTATATCTGGTTAAGATTACTGCTTTCTTGATTATTTAATTGATTTAAACATTATCTGGACAATAAATTGTATTAAAAATTACTTCAGGTGTAGGAAAACAAGCATTGTTAAATCTGAATGGGAAAGATGTTTCTGTAGAAATGCAAAATTAACTTCCTCGTTTTTAGTTAAAAAAAAGCAACAGCTTTTGAGATGTCTAAAAATAGTAAGGAAAAGAGTGTGGAAAACTTTGTTGATCATAGGAATGGAAAGAGTGTGGAAAACTTTGTTGATAATGGGAAACAAGCCAGGAGTCATAACAAAACCTGTCATTAAAGACCCCAATGCTTTAGATTTAGACAGTTTTTAATGACATTTGGGCTGCATCAGTTGTTGTCATGCATGACTGCAGCATCAGGAACATGCAGTTGTATATTTTGCCGAAAATACAAATGGTTAATAAGGTTATTGAGCAAAATCAAGAAAATTTAAGTAACCCCAAGTGTGTTTATGTGTCTGGGTGTCAAGGCTCAGTGAAAGTTGGCTGAAGGCAGCTTTGTCCTCGTGCCCTCTCTTTCAGTCAGTATCTTGTTGTTCACTGTCATAGTGACAAATGAAAAAATTTCATGGCAGCAACTGTCAAAAGCCCTCCTGTGAGCCCTGCATTTTCTTTCTTTTTCTCAGTCAAGAGCTGCAATGAAATATGACTTCATATCAGTAAGCTACAAATTCATGATCAAATAGGCTAGCTGTTAGTCACTGGCTGGTGGCCATTTAGGTGGTGAATAATAGGCTTTACCTATTTTTCACTGAAAGAGGAAATAAGTCTCTCTTTATAGGGCACCTCATATTACAAACATGGAATATTTATCTGTGACATAAGAGCCTATTCAAACAGTGCAGAATCAAACTTGCTATAAATGGATGTGCTGGCTGATACATTAAAAGGTGCTTGGCCTGCATCCTGCTGGCTATGAAGGTTCCAGCAACTTTGTCTTTCCTGGCATCCATGTTACTTAGAAAAGCAAGGTATGCACATTTATTACTGTGTATGTTACTGCTTGTAGTAATTAGCAGCTGCCGGCCATCCAAGTATTTTTCCTCTATTTCTTTCACCCAATGCTCCATCTTTTCTTACCTGGCCGTAATGCACCTTAATTTAATGGAAAATAAGTTAATGCATTTCTGGTCATAACTAAACAATGCTGTTGGGTTGGAAGTATAAATTTGAACTGAGGCATAAAATTCTTCAGGGAATGAAAGATGTGTTTCCAGCATTAGTGGGAGCATTTGTACTTAAAAGAAATCACTGATGAAACTTTGTAGGTTGTCCAGAACAGCAAATAAGAAATTAGTATATAAACAACATAAAGAAAGTAAAAAAAAGACATCTGGAAATTGTGCAAATAATTTTTTTTGTAATATCACTTTTCTCTGCTAATGAACACCCAGTGAAAATCCATTTATGTTGTATTTTCTTGATGGTCACAAAAATGAGTAAGTTATTCTAATGAATGAAGAGTGATTTGGTATCAGCTGGTGGTGTTAGGTCATTATTGATCATCCGCTCTCAAGGCAAAGAAGTTTTGAGGCAGAATTCACTCTGTCAGATCTATGCCTCTGCTCTCCCTTGCTAGTTCTTGTTTCTAGCCATACAAAGGTTGAATATTCAGCAGAAGGTGACAAAAAATGGTTAAGGAAATGGAGCATCTCTTTTAAGAAGACAAGCTGGGAAGATTTTGCCTGTTCAAACTCAAGAAAAGATGGGTGAGAGTGATGTAAGTATTTGAAGGGACAATGTCAAGAGGATGCAGCCAGGCTCTTCTCAGTGGTGCTGAACAATAAGAAAAGAAACAATGGGCAGAAAGTGATTTACAGGAAGTTCCACCCGAACAAGAGGAAGAACTTCTTTACTGTGCAGGTGACCGTGCACTGGAGCAGATTGCCCAGAGAGGCTGTGGAGTCTCCCTCCCCAGACATATTAGAGAACTGTCTGGATGCAATCCTGTGCTATGTGCTCTAAGGTGACCCTGCTTAAGCAGGGAGGTTGGACCAGATGACCCACTGTGGTCCCTTCCAAACTGACCCATTCTGTGATTCTGTGACTATGACAGCAATGTATTTTTAGTTTTAGAAGTATAATTATAAAAGGAAGAGTGGATCTTTTGATAATAATGCAAAATAAATCTACTAGTAGTTCTTTGCCCTTCAAATTAATGTTTAGGTTTTTTAATTTTATTTGCTTGTAGGTTTTTTTTGCATTATGTAATACTTGCCACAAGCTAATTTCTGGAAAATGGACCAAACATAATATCGAGCCTGACTTTATTTTGATTTTGACTCAGGTCTTGAAGTTTCAAATCACTATTTACATGGCTTTGATATTTCCTTTCAACATCAGCATTAGGACCTTATTTATGCTTATATCATTCCACAAAGAGGTTCAACATTTGTTTCATATCCCAATCTGCCTTGTCCATGGAAAAGGAATATTCCAGCAAAACTATCAAACCAAAATTTTATAGCTTGATAATTTTACTCAATTTTCAAAGTTTCTTTTCTTATATCCTGTGTATAAATTTAGCATTATCTCCTTTCTTCATATCTTCTATTAACCCCAAATGAAAAGCTGTTCAAGGATTTCATATAGTACGGCAAGCTAGTTCTAGCCACTTTGGGGTAAATTCAAAATCTGCAGGCTTCAGGCTCTAATCCCTGTGAAAAATAAACACAATATAAACTACCTTTACCCCTGGTCATGCCATAATTTGAACTGGTATAATTTCTACAAACCTTTGCCATTCAGAATATACTGATCATATGATACTGTGCTAAAGCAATCTCTAATTAACAGTACAGACCCCAAACTGATCAGCAAAGCAAGAATGGCAGTAGGCAAGACAGCCTCCGCTGGAGCTCTGCTGTACATCCTCAGTCTCTCTGATGGGGGTGGTTACTTCAAATCTGACTAAATCATCAGACCTCGGCTGTCAAGAGCCTCAGTGCCTTCATGGACACTCACCACAAACCCTAGAGACTTGGATATGTATGCAAATTTGTAAAGACAGTGCCTAGTCATGTTGCCAGGTTGAGTCCAGATAAGTCAGGAAAGAAGTCTAGGGTGGATAAATCATGGTGGTACTGCAGCATATGAAACCATTCAGTGTTCATTCAGGCTAGGAATGGGATTTGTGGAATGAAAAATACGATGCTGACCTTGGTTTAAAGTCAGAAAAGCTTGAAACAGGCCCTGGAGATGTGTGAACTGCTTCTAAACCCTTTTTTTTTTTTCTTCCCCATGTGTCAAAGAGGTAGACTAACTCATAGCACTTGTTGTTTTCCTTCTCAGTGGTCCAAAGAGAGGTATCTTTGCTTCAGTGAAAAAAAAGCCTTAATACCTTTTGCTCACATTTAAAGTGAGGAATGGGCACAAAGGAAGAGAAAAAAGGGGGAGGTATACAAATCAATCTTCACAATTAATAATCAAAATTATATTTTCAGTAACACTCTGGCATTTCTTTGCTTCAAGCTGTAGTCCAGTTTGTGTGTCTCAAACACTGCATGTTTAAATTAATATACATGACTACATATATGCAATTTGAAAAACACATCAAAGTTTTACATCTTACTGTTGTCTGGACTGATGTGACACAGAACTTTCACAAAGAGCTTTCACTTGCCAGAAATATTGGGAAGAAGGGAAGAGTCTCACATCTGTCTTATATGTGAAGTTTCTTAGACATTTTGAGTATTGAGCCTGGTGCCTGTTTTGGTAATGTTCTTAACTGTGTCATTATTTCATGGATTGATTGCAAGCAACTCATTACAAGTGCAACTGAAACCTTCTTCAGATAAGTGAGTATGAGGGATATTCTTAAGGAATCATACCATTACCCCACAGTAAAGTTTGTTATGTTTTAACCTGCCTTGCTGATGTGCCTCATGAAGCATCAGTCTTGAACTTTTTATTATTGCTTGTCTTTAGGCCTTATTATCACTGAAGAGCGAATGTATGATATGAATAAGAAATGAAATCACTTATTTGCATGATCTGGGTGTATGTAGTACTCAGTGATACAGATTTAGAACTTTCTGTTCTTACTGGCTTTTGCATAAATTATTGAGAATAGCATATTGTGCCACGAAGTGCATTAAACAAATTTTGGTCTTCAGGGTAAATACATATGAAGGAGTTCCTCATATTTCCTATGTGTAACATTAGAATATGCATTAATTATGAAGCCATTGTAAATCTTTCCAGCATATGATATTTGTAGCATGGCCTAGTGTTTATTCATAATAATTTATTTTTATTAGCTTGGAAAAACAAGTGACAACCTCCTACCTCAAAAATCTTGACAATTTAAATTCATTCCTTTGATTTTTGGTCTAATCCCAACCTTTAGGTTCAAGGACTGAAATGCCAATCTCTGAAAGCAAATAATTTTAAAAATGCCTTTGCCAGACATTGAAATTTTTTTAGAGACAGAGATGAAAGGTATTATTTATCTCTGTGGGTAGTCAACTTTTGTGCTATAAACAAGATGCAGAGATAGTATGCTAATCTTGTCAGCTACCCTTTAGAAATGCAGTTTTACCTGGTAAAGAAATTTCAAAGTTTAGCTTAATGATATAGCAATAGAATATCTTAATCTCCAGTGGGATACTTTTCATAGTAATTTTGTAATCTTTGCAATATTTAACCAAGACAATGATGAATTACAAAAGAATCTTCTAAGGTTACTAAAAGCAGAACAAAGCTCTAAGTACTATTCCTCTATTTCTGAAATACAGAATGTACTCTTGCATAAAGAAAGAAGGGTAAGGCTACATTTGGCAGAAAGGCTGTTATGTATATGCACTGAAGAGTGCACGCTATTTTGAGATACCATGAGCATCTTCAGGTGCTACTGTTGTAAAACACTGTATAATTATCAGCTTTTAAGTTTTGATTCTCAGTCAGTCCTGTCACAGCTGAAAAATATCTATACACTCTATCATTTAGGCAATGATTTATGCTAGCTTTATCTTCAGTCAGTCAACATGAAAAATTTGAACTCCAACAACAAATTCTCATCTTTACCTTCCTTTGATGGAAAGGAGACGGTCAACAAAATGAACTAAAGTAGTCACATTTACAAAGCAGATTCTACACTATTAAAGATATGTGAGGTTGAGGGCACATTTAGTTAGACTTAAACAAAAAAAAGAGTGGTAGGTAAATAAAGTGCTGAAAACAGTTTTATTTTCCATGGTAACAGCAAAATGCAGCTTCTGAGAATATAATCCTGGAAGAAGAGCAAAACACAGAAAAGAGAAAAACTGAGCAGTCAAGGTGAAGGTACTGGTACAGTAGTAACTCCTTGACATTTTTATTAGTCTTGTCAACTTGAATCATGGAATTATGATTGTATAATTCTAAAGTTTAATTAAAAAAAAAAAGGTCTCTTTGTTTGAACTTTGCAAAGACTTTTAGGAATGACAGTGTAATTTTAAAAAGTCACATTAAGTTTTCATCTATCACTGTTTCACAATGTAGAGTGGCAGAACATATTTTTTGACAAATACACAGGATCTTTGTCTAAGAACCACTCAAGTGCTCAAGTCTAATGATGTCATCACACAGTATCTTATATTGGGTAAAGAATCAGAAGAATCAAGGAGTGTTTTTTCTTCTCCTATATTTTTTTCTCAAATACAGCTAAAATGTCTTCAGAAATATTTTAATAAATGTAAGTAGTATTAAAGTTCCGACAGAGTGGGACAACTGTTAGGTTTCACTAAAGTTTGTTGGCACAAGCAAAGTGCTGAGATTGAAGAGGAGGCTGCAACTCCGGAGGCCCTGGTAAGTTATGTCTCACCTCTTATCTATTTTCTTGTCCCACTAATTTACATTTGGCTTAAGTCACAATGGAAATCCCATTTTCCCTCATCCTCATAAACTTCAGATTCATGGATATGCCTTCTGTGTTCATCCTCACCCATTCCCCATAACGTTTCACAGAGGTTTAGCACTTTCTTATGGAAGATTTGTATGTGTTATTTTGGCTTCAGCAGTGCACTGTTGGAGGGTCAGGTAACCTAAAATTTATTTGATACAACCAGAAATGTGGAGTGTGTGTTTTTAAAGTTTATCAGTATGTGCAGGTTTGTCAAAACTGCAAGCAACTGAAGATTGACACCTGTCTTAATAATATGATATTTCAGTTGTGACCAAAACGTTATGAGTTTCTGCACTGTATTTCATCTGTAGTCTATGTAAAAATATAGTTAACTATATAGCTCAAACTCACCAACTGGCATCTCTAAGTTATTCCCAAATGCTTCCTTAAATGCTTTATTGTACCTGAGAAGTAGATTTCTATTTTTGTGGATGTAAGAGGGAGACTTTTCCCAGATAAATCAAGCCTTTATCACCAAAGAGGAGATCAGATACATCAGAGGTCAAAGACCAAACATGTGGTTAGGGTATTTCTGTCACACTGAAGATGTTGGATATTGCTACTGGTTTTAGTTTCACTGTCTGCAGCACATTTTTTCTTCACCTGTGACACAGTAAATGACCAAGTACCTGCTTATAAATTATTGAATCAATGACCTACACTGAGATAAACCTAACAGTGTGTTTCTTAGGAAAGGTCGCCCAGTCTGTTACGAAGAGGTGACTGGAAATAATAACTTCCTTTCCTAATAACTTTCCTTTTTTTCAAAATAGCCATTTTGACCTTTCAATTATTTTTCTCTCCATAACTATACTTGCAAACAAATAAAATTTTAGACAAAGAATATTCAGGTGCTAATCCATTTTATGATGAAGCCAATATTCTTAGGAAATATGACACTGATAGTTTTCCACAGCTGATTTCATTCTAACAGTACAGGATTTAGGGAGTGTGAAAGAGTAGCCAGAGGCTTCCTAGAGGAGAAGCTACTGTCCTTTTCTAGGAATTATTATCATGTTAGCTTAAGACTGCTTTGTAATACTCTGTCCACCAATAACACGTCACTTAGAAATTTCTTCTGGAAATATCTGTGAGGCAGGGAGCTACTGGGTGCCTTTGGAAGAGTTTCTTCCTGAATGCCTTCATTCTTGACCCAATGATCTGAAAATCAGTGTTGGAGGTGTTTTCCACAGTGCTCTGGCAACCTAGAGATACAGGTTTTGTTAAGACTGAAGGAAACATGTTCACATTGCCATGCATAAATATTTCTGGTTCTGGTCTTACATATGTGTCTCTTGTCAGTTTTATCTGGGTTTTGTTTATTGTTACGTTACTGCTGACTGAAAAAAATAATGTTGCTTCCCTATTTCATAAATGTAACAGCTCATAAGCCTTTTCCTTTATATTACTGTAATTATTTGTGTTTTAAATAATTCTATGATGATAGCTTTTTGTCTGATGTGTGATGTATTTTAATAAAAGTTAAAAGATTAATTGATAAAATGAATTGCAATGGCTAGCAGTAGTTTGAAATTTATGAGAAATTGTGACAAATGCTTATAGTAATATCTTCTTATAATTGAAACATTTATGGATGATGCCTCTGTTATGAGTGCTGAAGTACATTCCAGGTGAATTTATTATCTTTTTCTTGAGCATCCAGTATTGTAGGTTAATGCCATTTCATAGAAAATGATTAAAAGACATTATGGCTGCTGAAACTAGTTTGATTTTAAAACTTCAGGACCATTTTTTTTAATTTGTGGTCATTCTTTTTTGGAACCATTCTTTGAAGAAGTCATTCTCTTCTTTTTGAAATTTTTTCCCCCTCATATATTAACCTCACTTTGAAACAGAAACTATATAGGAAACTTATTTTTCTGGCTCTGAAATAGCTGTCTCCAGCAAGGAAGAAAGCTGAATTGCTGCTACCTCCATTGTATTCCTAATAGTATTTGATCTCAGATGATTCTTTAAACACTTTGTAAGTGAGATTCCTAGGGATGGTGTCCTCAACTACATTTCAAACTGTGGGGTATGTAGGGGGAAATAGGTAACTGTTTTGCAAAAAGAGAAATGATGAAGAAGACTTTTTACAAGCATTGACAGTGAAAGGGGTTTATTACTGATCATTACTGAATGGGCCTGCTGAGATAAAAACTGCAGAAAACCTTTATTTTCTGCTAATTGTCTCACTTGGTTTTATGTTGTAGAAATGTCGTTTTACTTTTACATTGCATAAGATCAAATTCTAGGCATTCAGTTACAAGATGTCCAGGCACTGTGTACATCAACACAGAGTTCTTTGACTTCCAATGGAACAACAGGGTTTTATAAAAATTCTCTTCAATATACAGAAAGAGCAGAGAAAGGATTAAAGAAGCTAATTTGCTTTGTCAAAAAGAAGGCAAGACTCCCTGAATCAAGAGCTTTATGATTCTCCACATTTACTTAATTAACAGCATTTTATGATTGTTTGAAAATAAGAGGAGGCTTTTTGGAATAATGAGTCGAACTTTGGGTTGCTATTGAATAGCATTATATGAAAAAATAATGGATTACTATCTTGTATGTTTCAACATTTCAAAGTTCAATAAATGTATAGTCCAGTCCTAGTATATGCAAAAAAAGTATTTTCCACAGGCTTAAAAACACTGATGATATAAATCCAGAAAAATTAAAAATGCTTATAATCTGAAAATATGTCTGTATAATGCAATATACAAAAACCATCATCTGCTCTACTTAAGGTGCATGTGGCTGCAACTAGTTTTTAGGCCTTTGGTGGAACAAAACCTGTGGGTAAGTACTTAGTTGCAGTGAAGAGCAATAAGATGTTTTTGTGTAACCCAGTGTTTTAATTTGCTTATTTAATTATTTGTTTCAGTGTAATATCAAAGAGTTAATGAATAGCCAATTTTTAATTACAAAGGAAAAATTATCAACCAAACTGACTGTTTTTAACTAAGAATTTCTTTTAAAGACTTCCTTTACAATGATGTGGGTACTTCAGTGATGTCCATTTGGCCTCCAAGGCCTGAAAGGTGGGCTTTGTTCCTGTAGTGCTGACTCAGGGTTTTATGATGAAAAACTGAATAGTTTATAGGTAGCAAGTTCCATAAATTGAATCCAAAATATTAATAGAGAGTTTTTAGGATAAAAATTCCTTGGTTTTGCCACAGGTCATACTCTGCCTCTTCAGTGAGGCAGCAATGGGGGTCACATTCAGCGCACAGATATTTCCCTCTACTGCTCCTTCTCTGACACCCTTTTTCCTATGTGAAAAGGAATTTGAGCGGGTGTGAGCTCGTCATAGGTTGCAGAGCCCGTGGGTCTGTGCAGCAGAAGGGAGAGAAGAAGGCATACATACTGTGTGTGGGTGTGTGTCCATGGTGGTCACCAGTGAGCATCAGGCTAGACTAGCTGGTATGTAGACAACCTAGTGTTTATTTGGCAGCCCTAAAAATTTATAGATGTTTTCATGTCTCTTTTTGAACTGTTTTGTGCATCCTCCATGTAACATGGGTAATAGGATCTCAGCCAGGGGTTTCAACATGGCACGTTCAAGTTACAGTAAGGAAGGTATATTTGTAACAGCTTCTACATTGTTTAAACACTTAATTTTTAGAGGTGAAATTTTTTTAAAATCAAAGTTGATCACACAAGTATATCCTGTAAAATACTCCTGCTTTCCTGAGATGTTTATTTCTTTTTAAAAGGGAAGTTTAATGCATGGATTATTCTTTCACAATACTTGTTNACCCTTCATATGAAACTAAAAAATAAAAAAAAGTTCTTAAAATGCGTCTCAGTTATCCCATCTCTAAGTCAAAAGAGAGCAAAATCCCACAGTTAAACCTTTCCATGGGCATTTACTCATCTCTGCCCTGATCAGATTTCTGTTTCAAACATTAAATGTTAAACTTGCATTTTCATTTCATGAATTTAGAAATGCACTAAGCTAGTTTTAAGTGTCTGTGCAATATCTGCTAAAAGTTTAAGCACTCTAATCACTAGCTGATGAGGAAAGTTGTTCTCCTCTTAAGAAAGAAAGATAAAGAAATTGCTTTCCTCTTTCAAGGTTCAGATAAACAGCCAGGGTGTTGTGATATACTCTTAGCCAGCAACTAAGCGCCATACAGACATCTGCTTACTCCTCTGCCCCCTGGAGAGTGGTATGTGTAGTAGAATCAAATCAGAACCAGATCAACACCCATGGGTTGAGATAAAAACAGTTTAATAATTGAAATAAAATAAATACTACTACTAACAACAGCAATGTAATTACAATGAAAAGGGAGATAACAAAAAGAGGAAGTAATAAAACCCCAAAAAGATGAATGGTGCACAAAACCATTGGTCACCATGCACTGATTGATCCCCAGCCTGTCCTTAATTAGTGATTGATCTCTCTTGGCCAGAACCCCAGTTTATACACTGGGAATGATGTTCTATGGTGTGGAATATCCCTTTGACCACTTTGGGTCAGTTGTCCTGGCCAGGTTCCCTCCTGGCATCTTGTGCACCTACTCACTGGCAGAGCATGGAAAACTGAAAATCCTTGACTTAGGGGTGTGGAATATCCCTTTGACCACTTTGGGTCAGTTGTCCTGGCCAGGTTCCCTCCTGGCATCTTGTGCACCTACTCACTGGCAGAGCATGGAAAACTGAAAATCCTTGACTTAGGGTGAGCACTGCTCAGCAACAACTGAAACATCAGTGTGTTATCAACATTGTTCTCATATCAAATCCAAAACACAGCACTGTACCAGCTACTAGGAAGAAAATTAACTCTATCCCAGCTGAAACCAGGGCACAGGGAAAGAAGTTACTGGTTTAGAGTGAATTTTTGTGTGTAGTTCTTGGTGAGATAAAATAGCAAAAAGTTAGTTATGGACATAACCAATGTATGACTGAACTGCACAATTAATTGTACTTAACTGTACAATTGTATGCAGAACTCTAAAAATTAATATTGGGCAAAAGAGTCAGCATGCTTCTTTAAAAACATGGATACTTTTCACTGGATTGCTGCGTTTTGCACTCTTTTTCCTAAGGTTGCTAAATAATCTAGTGGCTAAAACAGGGTTTTACTGTGGAGCAGAAATGTGGTAGCTGAGTGATACCTAGGAGTTATGGCATTATTCTCTAATTACTAGTGGCCATGTTAACTCAGCAGAAGTGAACTCTGCTGATGGTGTGCCTTAATTCTTGTTGCCTCAGAAATTATACTGTAATGATCATTACTGGGTAGAAAAAATTTATCTGAATTACTTTAATGGGTAGTCCTACAACTGCAAATTATTGATCATTTATGTGCTTGGAATGAGAATGACAACTGGATTTTGCCCTTTGTGTTTTGTATTTGTTTCAGTCTTTTAAATGATAAATAATTTCGGTTTTGGTTTATTTTTATGTGTGAGGTTTTTTAGGGGGTTTTTTTGTTTGTTTGTTTTGTTTTTAGATAAGAGATTTTTTTAGATTAGAAACCTCTTTTAATTGATGAGCTGTGCATCTGGAATTCTCTCCTGAAGCCTAAATGAGTGAAAAAATCATTGAGCTCTAAATCTTTACTGTTAGTTACTCCTCCTCGACTTTGTGGACAGTTACATTGGGTAACTTGTATATTGTATATTGGGTAAGTTGCATAGAGGGCTTTCCCGCCCATTTTTAACTTTGTTTGCAATGTAATATTTACAAATTTTGCTTTAAAGTCTGAAATTTTAATTGGTTTTTCTATGACATTAATTCTAATAGTAACCAATGCTTCATAAATATCCACAAACTTATATTTGAAGCACCTCATTTTGTGAGGTGACATCTAATTTTTACCCTTCCTAATTTACTAGGACATTAAATTAAAATTATTGCAGTTTCTTGGAATACTCAGCGGAAGAGTGTGGAACCTGATTTGGGAAAGTGTTTAGTGTTCTGTGACACTTCACATTGAAAGTACATCCCAAATGCCCTTCTGCAGACTACAGCTCTCTAACGAGCGCCCAGATCAGCTGCCAGTCATTTGTGGAAAACCTAATTAAGAGCTTGATGGCAAAAGTCAGAGCAGCCAAATCCTAACTGCACTGTTTACTGTAAAAAGTTTGTTTATTCCTCAAATGTACCTGTCAGGATGACTGCACAACCCCCCACAGCTAAAGACATAGGGCTTTTGTTACGAAACAGGTCCTGTCACTATCACCCTCGTGTCACTGTCTTGTGACTTGAGGTGAATCCTTTGTCCAAACCAGGTCACTTTTCTATGAAATCACAGAGGTTGTCCTCTTTGCTGAAGCAATAATATTCCTTATTCACTTTACATTTTTTTTCCACCTATCTCTAGCCATTTCTGTGGAAAAACCTCTTGATATATTTTTAACTTGCTTTTGGTTTCCAGTCAATTCTGTTCCCTTTTTCTCCCTCTTCATTTTTCAAGATTATTGTCTGTCTACCTTGTTGCAGGATCCTTTCTTTGTCATATCCTTTCGTTGTGAATTAAGTTAATCCATTTTTTGAAGTGTAATGAACACATTTGGGATAAGAGTTTATGCACAAGGAGCTGATCAAAGACAAAATAAACTGTCTCTGAAGGACAATCCTTATTAAATTCCTTAGCCAAATACCAATTTTCAGGTTTTTATGCCTGCATGTAAAACCTGGCTTTAGTTATTTAATGCCAGCTTCACTTCTGGCATGCTTAAAAGTAGCATTATGGTGAACTGTAATATGCTGTGTCATAAAACTTTTGTTAATAGGTGCTACCAGTTGGTACATAGGGAAGAAGAAACATGAAAATAAACCTCAACAACTCAATATGGAATTCTCCTCAGAGAGGTCTATTCAGCTGTTCTGATACACAAACTGAAAAATTCTATGGTGATATGAGGAGAGGCAGTGAGTGAATACTCTGAGAATGAGCTTGTGGTTTGTAATTTTGCTTTGTTCTTTTGATCAGAAAAGATAGGTGGCAAAGAGTAACACTATGTAGTGGGGAAAAATGAGAAAGAAGCAGTTTATAAGATTTGCCAGAGGTTACCTGGTTTATCAGACAGCAGATTTCCTTTAGTCTCTTATAGACATAAAGCTTTGTTGGGTTTTTTGGGGGACCCGGCAAGGCTGGGATCCTGCCTCCTGGGCCCTTTTGGAGGAGGTTCCCTTGTGAGTTCTTGGCAAGGATGAAGAGCGAGCAAGACTGAATTTTCTCTGTCTTTGGTCTTTGTTTATTTTTCTGTTATCAGAAGTCTAGTACACTAGACTTAGCACATCAGAAAGCAAGGCACAAAATGGAGTAAAAAGGAGAACAAACACCCAAAACCAAGGTCTTTTAAAGCTAATCAGTCCAATTACTTTCTAACACATATCTTGTTTGTACTTTTCTACCAATGACTTCTACTAATCTACTCAAGTAGTACCTATGCCACTGCTTTCTCTAACCAATAACTTCTTGCCAGCAGTACTACAGAAAATGGAGTGGAAGAAGAACAAGAAGGAGATGAGACAACACCCAAAATCCTTCATCTTGTCCCCTATTCACTCTCATATTAAAATCCTAAAACCCTAGATTGTTCACCCTGTGACAAACTATTGCTACTACTGCTATCTAGTTCACATCTGTATGCTCCAACTCCTAAAGCCTTGTCAATTTTTTTCCCTGGGACAGAGGTTAAAAGCAGTGTTCTGCTGAGGATCAGGGCTTCCTAAAACAGGCAAAGAAACATTCTCTGTGTCCTGGATTCCAACAAGCTTTTGTACAGTAACATTTTTTCACACCCACAGCCCCCCTCACTCCCCCAAACCACAACCAAATGACCAGCTAAAAACTCTATTAGATTACTGTAGTCCCCCAGAGGTTACTTCTTATGCAACTTACTCAGTAAACCTACTAATGAGCAGCTTAAAAATCTCTGTGTGGCTTAAGAGAAATGGAGTAGATCCATTTGTATTTAGCTTGAAAAGAGCAAAATTACTCCAGAGATGTCATACTCTCCAGGGCTGGTCCTGTATATATCATGAAGTTACAGAAAAACTGGAAAGGTGTCAGATAAGGACTATTCTTGTTTCAGTGTCCTCTTAGCTTGGGTGATTATAAAGTTCTTTTTGAGTAGAGATGTTTTTTTAAACACTTCTCTGATTTCTGATTTTTGGAGAGCCCTTTCCTTTTTACCTTCATTTGTTTCCCACTTAAGACTGTGAATCATAAGAGTAGCATTAATCTACATTGACTTTGATACCCAGAGATTATTAATTCAAAGTGTATGACTTAACTCTCAAGACTAATGGAGCTGTGTAGGTCTAGGCTGTATTTCATAGAATCAGAGAATTGCTGTGGTTGGAAGGGACTTCTGGGGATCATCTTGACCAATCCCTCTGCCAAGGCAATGCCACCTAGGGCGGGTAACACAGGTGGGTTTTGAGTGTCTCCAGAGAGGGAGACTCCATGACCTCCCTGGGCAGCCTCTTCCAGTGTTTTGCCACCCTCAATGTAAAGAAGTTCTTCCTCATGTTGGAATGGAACTTCTTGTTATTTAATTTATTGTTCCTTATCCTGTACCTGGGCATCACCAAAAAGAGTCTGGAAACATTCTCTTGGCACCAGCTTTTGGGATATTCGTATGCATTAATGGGATCTTCTCTCAGTCTCCTCCTCTGCAGACTAAACTGGCCCAGCTCCCTGAGCCTCTCCTCACATGAGAGATGCTCCAGATCCCAACTCATCTTTGTAGCCTCTGCTGCACCCTCTCCAGTAACTCCTTGTCTTTCTTGTGCTGAGGAGCCCAGAACTGGACACAGCACTCTTGATGTGACCTCACTAGGGCTGAGGGTCAGGATCACCTCCCTCCACCTGCTGGCCACACTCTTCTCAATGCACCCCAGCATATCATTGCCCACAAGGGCACTGCCAGCTCATAGTCAGTTTGTCATCCACCAGGACCTCCAGGTCCTTCTCCACAGAGCTGCTCTCCATTAAGTCAGAAATCAACCTGTGCTGGTACTTGGGCTTATTCCTCCCCAGGTGCAGGACTCTGCACTCTCCTGTTGAACTTCAGTAGGTTTCTCTGTGTCCAGTTCTCCAGACTATTCTGTCGTCTGCATCCTATTTCTGTCTGTCTGGTTTGTTCAAGGATAATATCAAACAGCAGCCTCCCTGGCTACCAACACAGCTTACAGTTCTGGGATTTTTCCCTTTCTTTCAAACAGCTTCATACTTTAGATTTGCAGAAATTTATAACCTAAGGGAACAATGCTTCTAGGTTAATTCAGTCAGCCTTGAAAATCCTCCTCCAGAAAACTTGTACATTACCCTATATAGAAACAGCTGTGATATGGCAGAAACATCAAATGTCACAAGTATTTCAGATGCTGCATGAAGCATTAGTATTTTTATTTTCTCTCTACCCTCCCATATTCCTTGGGAGAACTGGTTCCCTTTGATTTTTTTTAAACACTGAAAAAAAGCATGGTGGTGTAAAAACAAATTATTTAACATACCTGAAATCACACATATACAAGGAGAAATGAAATTCTGTCAAATGACACTGACAGGATCTTGTGCTTTTTTGTTTGGATATTTTTTTCCAAAACTGGAAAAAAAAACATTTATGGCTCTTGGCCATAAAAAAAATGAGGGTGAGGTTGTATTTGGTTTCCACAGAAGCCAGGAAGTTAACTTTTGTACTTAAAAAGTGTTTGAACAGGCTGTATTGATATCTTAGTTAATTGATAACACAAACGGGAAAGAATATTATCAACTCAGAATTCATTTGTCTTCTAGGACAGATAGAGAACAAAAATGATGCCAGGTACTGGAGCTAACTCTGTTCCTGATTGTGGGACTCACTAAATTAACAGAGTTGTAAAGAGCTCGGAGTGCAGTGCCTAAAAATACTTTCTTGCAGCAATTTTAAGACAAGGGTGGAAAAAAAATTAACACAAGTACCTATTTATGCCCATGAGTGTAGAAAGCAGAGACAAAAAAATCCCTCAGAATACAGCCTCTTAGGCTCAGGATGTAAAGTCTACTTTCTAACAAATTCTTTCTCCAAGTTGTTACATGAAAAACTGGGGTGATGTAGGTATAGAAATTTGCAGCTCTTTGAAATGTGGCAAAAGCAATCTTGTTATTCAAAAGAGAAGACACCCACTGAAATGCCAGCAGCATGCAGAAGTAGAATTATATTAATCCTTAAAGTTCTGATTAACATCTCTGCAGCCCTCTGCTTGTACAAAGGGTAACTAGTGCAGTGGAGAAAAAAATGTCTTCAGTCCTTGAACTAAAATATAGCAATTTCTCTGTGTACTCAGTGCTTTTATAAGAAGACATATTTTGCTTTACATTGCTGCTATAAGCACTCAAACTATGGCAAGGTAGTAACAATAATTTTTCAAAACACTTAAATTTTTCATATGTTCTCATCTGATTATATGCTCAAATCATGTATAAGATGAAGCAGATCAATTCTAGCATAAATGTGGAATAGACTGACCTTGACATCTTGACATCTACTCTTACTTTTTTTTGGACTGTGTATCTGCAGTGGTATTGTACAATGTGATGTATGAATCATTAGAACAGTGTGTATTATGACAAAAAAAGGGATGCATATTTGTGTGATATTTCTCACCACAGTACTTCAGCCCTTCTTTAGAACTTTTCAGAATCTTGGTTGAGGAATTATATCAGAGATTTCTACAGCTGATGAAGTTATTATTAGTCAATTATGGTTTCTTTGACCAATGAACATAGATATTAATGTGACTTTCCTTTTGTCTTTATTCTGTTCTGTATATGAAGGTAAAAAACCCTTATAATTTTATAAAATGTATAGTTAATTTTGGTTATGGATATTTTTCATGAACCTTATTCTGCATGCAGAATAAATTTACCTAGGTCAAAAACCTTGTTGTGCATGAACATTATCCACTCAGTGAAGGGGCTGAGCTGTCAGCCAGATGTGTATTTTGGATGGTTCCAGATTCAGTGCTATAATGGAGAACTAAATAAATTCCATGTTTAAAATAACGAAAATGTATTAGTGAGATGCAGAACTAATGACCTAAGTGAGTCTGTAATCAGACATCACAGACTGCAGTAACTGGGAACTATGGAAGGGAATGTTGATTAGGGTGAAATGATGATAGGCACAGAGATTAAAGCTGGTCAAAAACATTTTAGAATCTCAGAGATTGTGTGATAAGATGAAGTGCAGTTTTATATTAAATGTTCATGTTCATGCCTCTGAGTTCCTGATTTTCTGTGACAAGCCCTCCCAGACCTGCATTTCCACCACTACTTTAAATTTCATAGCTCAGTCCCACCTACTGAGAGAGCCAGCCCTACAATTCCATCCAATCCACTGTTTCAAAAGCTCAGGCTCTCAACCCTGTCGTATCCCCATTGTTTTTCCTTCTCCTCCCTTGATACATCAGAAAGTGTATAGCTGGATGCTTCAGGCTTTTGATGTCATACATGTTTTCCACCTTTCATTTTTCTATTTGTACAGCCTGTCAGCTTTTTTCACCATTTCAGTAAAGTGCAGTCACTGTTGATAGCTTTGGGACCCTCTAGCACACACCCAAATTTTGTGCTTTTTTGGGCTGATATCTGCCTCTGGATATTGAAACCAACCTCAAACTAATCTGCTTTGCATTCTATAAGGATGTTTTACTCAGGCTGTTGGTAGTTCGGATTTCTAGTGCAATCTATTTTGGGAATGTGTGACAGGCTTGATGTAATTTAAAGCTTAGAAATAAGTCTCCTACTCATTGAGAGTTCTGTCTGAACTTGAATGTTCATGTGTGCACTTGAAAATTATTAAAATCTTGGGGGAGATTGTCCTCTAGCATGACTCAATGCTGATTGGGGCTTTGAGCTGGTTCCTCTGTCCTCTTTCCTTCATGTATTTTTTAGTTGTTTCAATGGTTGCCCCTGTTGCAGACGAGCTGTGTTTGTAGATATGACGCCCTCTTGATGTTTTATGCTGAATCTAAGAAACAGCAACTCCACTAATTGTAATTTCTCTTTTTCCCCTACTGACTTCTCCTGATCATAAAAAATAATGTTTCTTGGAGGTAGGCCAGTAGTGAAGCTGACAGTCCCAGAAGCCTCTTAGCAATACTCCTTCAATGAATTTCCAGGTGCAGTGACCGCAATGCAGTAGAGCAGATTCTTTAGACAAGGTCAGACTGGTGTTCAGCAGAATGCAAATAGAAATTGTAACTCAGAACAGACATATCTCACTCTGTCACATGCACTGCCTGCTGACAAATTAATAACTCTTTCAGGACTCAAATGCAGATGTTTTTCAAGTCTGTTCACTGCTTTGGTGGCAAGTATAATGTTCTTGGATATACCTACCGTATACATTTCTTTTTCATTATGAGGTGAATCACTGAGCGGGGAACAATTACTGCCTAACTGCTCATATCCCACTGAGTGTTACAGTGGGCTGGTGTTAGTTCACAATGTTAGTTAGTGTTAGTTCACAAGCTGTCCATATATCAGTGGTTTGAAAGGGAACTCACGAGCTGCTGCATGATGTGGGCAAAAGC
This sequence comes from Leptocoma aspasia, assembly GCA_013399835.1. Classification (NCBI taxonomy): domain Eukaryota; kingdom Metazoa; phylum Chordata; class Aves; order Passeriformes; family Nectariniidae; genus Leptocoma; species Leptocoma aspasia. The sequence continues at coordinate 754,273 of VXAX01001529.1, read as the reverse complement.
TGTGTTTTCTTTCTGTCTTACAAAGATGAGGTCACTATACCAGTGCCTGGGCCAGAAGAGTGATACTGAAGTGTTCCATTTTGCCATCAGTGTTACTTTTGGCTCTTTCTGCTCCTGTTCTATGAATCAGCACTACAAAACCCCATAGAGTGGGTCATTTATGTTTTCAGGAGGTGGCATGTGAACCCCTGGAATGTATCAGATGCTGACTTAAAATATTCTTACAATTTTTACAATACTTACTGTGAAAAAAAGCTTCTTCAAGCAAATCTGGATGAGGGCTTACAGGTGGAAAAGAGGAGGATTTCTCAGTAGTGCTTGTCCCTCACTTTATCTGTGGCAAAGATCTGCCTTCAGGGGCAGACCTAGAGAAGAAAGTGCAAAAATGTGTGTGTAGAGAAGCTTGTTCAAGATCTGTCAAGTGCAGGCATGTGCTCTGCAGCATCCACACAATAATCTCCAACTATGTGCAATAAAATCTTGTAACAGGGGGCCAGGGACTTGTCCAGGACAAGGGTTGGAAAAGAGACCTTTCCCCCAGGTAGTTGCAGACACAGTTCTTTGGTGGTGGTGGTTGGGTAGCTACTCCAGAAGAATGGGGAAGCTAAAGAATAAGAAAGGCCTGAACATGTCTGAAAAACCTTGCTTTGGTGTTTGGCCCAGTGCTAGATTTCATTTTCCTTTATGTGAAGAGTCTTTCAAGGCTTACAGAGCAAGGTGTGAGTAGTTACTTCACGGTGTTGTCTACTACATAATTTACCCAGGTGCAAAACAGGGGCCTCCTACTGAGCCCAGTCTGACCTACAAGAGTCCCTGCAGTGCTCAGAAACAGGGCCAGGCACACTTGGTGCTCTAGAGGAGAAGGGAGAATGAGGAAAGAAAATGTTGAGAAGACAAAGGACATATGAAAATAAGAGAAAGCAGCAAAAGAAAGAAGAAGGACCTGAGGAGGAGAAAGATCTGAAAAGGTAAAAATGACAATAGCCAGTACCATGACAACAAACAAAATGAAACAGCAGAAAGAGGCACATGGGGCTTGGGCTTGGAAGCATGCCACTGAATCTCATGATTCTTGAGAATCTCTGCTAGTTTCCTTTTACACTAGATAATGATGGGAAGGTTTCTGCCTGGTACAATGGGTAAGTGAATTCAGGCAGGATTGGAAAGCAATGGATTGTTCCTTGCTCTCTCATCCTATCTGGGGAAATCTTGGAGTGAAATTTCTTATTTTCCATATGACAGCTTTATCTACAATGAATTTTTAAAAATTTTAATTTCACTTATGTTCCAAGGTGTGATGTAGCATGTGTCAAGTGAGGAAATTCTGAAATCAATCAGGTCCAATAAAAAACAGTAAGGGTAAATACATATCTGTTAAACATGTTCTCCAAGAGATGAGACACAGATGTACGCCTGTGTCATAAGTTTCACGTGTTGTAAATGTGCACAAAATTACATTCCTGCTTCCAAATTATCTGAACTGATATTTATACTGTTGCAGTAGTAATGTTTTAATGTACTGTTGCATTATATCCTCAGAGAAAGTAGAAGCATATTTCAACAAACAATAATGCATAGTAAATTGAAGATTATAGGATAGACGTGACCTGCCTTGTTCATCTTCGAGTCAAAAATCATGCAGCCATGTATTGAGAATATTGATTAATTTGTTTTTATGAGTACAGAAGTAATTTTGAATGCGTGAGAAGTCTACACGTACATGAGATCTCTACACAAGCATTTCTTAGAAGAAATCACAGAATCATAGATTGTTTTGTTTTGGAAGGTACCCACAAAGATCCTCTAGTCCAACCCCCCTGCAAGGAGCAGGGACATCTTCACCTGAATCAGGTTGTTCAGAGCCCAGTCCAACCTGACCTTAAATCTTTCATGGAATGTGATATCCATCAGTTGCCTGGGCAACATTTCCCTGTACCTCGCCACCCTCAACATAAAAGATTTCTTCCTATATCTAATCTGAAATGACACCAATGTTCTTGCTAAAATTTGACATTTTCAAGAAATGAAAAGTGATTGTAAAAATTACTAACTGTGTAAATATAATATATAAGTTCTATAGGCTAGAGTGCACTTCAGTTTTTTCAGCTATGAAAGTAAAAAAATAAAAATTTAGTCCAGATAAAATGTGCTTCTTCTAGTTTTTGAGAAGAATGTTTGTATGCAAATCATATTTGGAGTACATTTCATGTTCAAGGTGAGTAATATTGAAAAATGAGGAGGTCGATTCTTAGTGAAAGAATACAAAAGTCAGAATATTGCTCAGTTTTCATGTCAATAGCTTTAGTAATCTAATTGAAACAAACTTAATGGCACTGGTGTATTTTTCTTGAATTAGAATATAAGAATAAGCAAGGAAAAATAATTTTCTGTGTCTCCAGGATATTCTGTTCAGTTTGAAAATGACAATAATAAAATGAAAGCCTACATAAATACCATTTACATAAAAAAAGGCACTGTATTGTCTTTTCTTAAAATGTATGCATTTAAGTGCATTTTTCAGGGAATGTTATCTTGCTTTTACTGTTTTAGACTAGCATAGTTATTTAGGTCTATCAGTAATAAGTTTTGAATGAACACAACTGTAGTCTTGTAAATTTTGAAGAACTGTCAAGTCCTTATTTTTTATTTTGAGACTAGATCTTTATCAGTTAACAGAAAATAGCAAAGACAGTAAAGTTTTTTGGGTAGATTTATACCACTCCTACAAGTTATATAGACTGAAAAGAAGTGACCTGATTTATTCTACTGAAGCAACCCAGTGTGAATTAATGTCTTTTTAAAAAAGATTTTTCCTCACTCTATCATGAAGAATGGTAGGAGGAAGGTATAAATAAATAAAAAAATAAATTAATAAATAAATACAAAAAAACCCCAAAGCCTTGATTGCTATTCACTCTTGCAGTCATTGTAGAAAGCTGCTATATTAAGAAACAGGGAGCTTGATAGTGTTGATTAACTCTGTGAGTGCAACTAAACACTGTATAATATTTACACTACAAAATCATATTAGCTGTTCACTTTCCATAAATTTAACTTTGCTTTCCAGCTAACTAATTATACATATTATTTTGGCATCTTCATAAGAAAGGAAATGGAATAGATTATGCTTCAAAAACTTTACTATTGAGTAATTTTGTGCCAAAACTAAAATGCACAACCATTCTTCTGAAAGTAAATTAGATGTGCTGTAACAAGAACAGAATAAAAATTCAGATAGGTCAATAATTATGGTCATATTGTCAGAGATCTTGTGAATTTTCTGGCCTAGAAAAGATATTGAAATTATAGGATCAGTGGGAGGGAATGGGAGTGGATCCTGCTTTTTGCTTGAATAGCAAAACAGATTCTGTGCAAACTTTAAATTAAAATGCATCCCACATATTTTCGGGTTGGGATGTTTAAATGTGAATGAAGGGAGAGAAAGTAGTAGTGTATAGTCTAGTGTATTAAAGAATAGGACAAATTTTCATTTTTAAATTGTTTTTGCACTTCACAATGCTTAGCTAATATGATGGCAATGAGAAAGATGTATTTTTTCTGGAATTTGATCACAGTTGCTGTAAAGTAAATAATCTATGGTCACATTTAAGGCTGCTCTCCGTATGCTAAATTAACCCCTTTCCTCACAACAACATAGGTCAGCATTCCTAACAGAATATGTTACATGCTGCATTTCTTAATCTTTCTATCTCTTCTGATGAGATGCAGGGTTTTCAGCATGGGTAGTTAGCCTAAATTGTTCTTACTGTATACTTAAAATTTGTATAGCAATTCACATTAAACTTGTTTCCTTCCTGAAAACAGATATTTGAAGGAGACTCTCTGCTATGAATAATGTATACTAGAACAAGGTTTTACTTTGCTATTATATACATCTGACATTTGTTGACTATTTCTGTCTTTTTTAAATTTATGCAACACTTCTGAAAGAATAAAAGCCTTGAACAGATTAGATTTCATTCTTGCTTCCTCCTCTTGTGTCCTAGCCATCATGTTTAAAATTGAACTTTTATTAGAGATTTTTATAATGTCTAATAGAAATCAAGGCTTTAAATGTCCTTTGTTAATGTGCTTTAAGTCCTTAATGTGCTTTAAGTACATTAAATGTCCTTTGACTTCATGTTCCACTACATCATTTAATTCTGGGGAGAAAAGAAGGCAACTTTGTACCTTGGTTGGCACTATGACAACAAAAACTTATTTGGGAGAGTATTGGTCAGGATATACATGATATGTCAGAACCATATTGGAAATATATTTGAAACAAGAAGTGACCTTATTATGTGGTATATGTTTTTGCCTCTTTTCACTGACCAATTGATTTTGATGAACTGCTAAGTGATTGTGTTAAAAATTCTTATCTTTTCAAGCATTAATACTTATTTTGGTTTTAAAATATTATGTGAAGTGGTGTATTTCCAGAACTCTTGTTTGTAAGGTATAGTTTAACCAAAATCTTCTTAAAAGAAAAAAGGTAGAAAGACTTTCAAAAGTAGAAGACTTGCAAGACTCTCAAAGACTTGAGAATCTTGGCACTATTTTTGACTGAATTCACGTATGTTTTTCACTGTTCAGTACATGTACCTGGCAATAACTGTTTGATTTATTTGCTTCTACCAATTATTTCAAATATTCAGCACTTTCTCTTTGGTTGGAGCTAGTGAAGACTAGATAAGGCTCTTCCTGACCAGGAAAATTCTCCTCTCAGGGGGCATATGTCTGTTGTCCTTGGATTAGATGACATGTTCCAGGCTCAGTTAAACAGTGCATAGAGATAAGACTGTGAATGAAGTACTACTGCTTACTCTTGGTTAATACCTCATTAGCATTCCAATACTAAAAGAAAAAAAATAAATTCGCCAGTTTATCATGGTTCTGGTTCTGACTTTAACTATTAATGTTATGTTCTTATTGAACCTGTATCTTGTGAGAAAAGCAAAAGCACTTTTTTCACTTAACAGAAAGGCATTTTTTTTCAAAATCAATAGCAGGTAATTTGATTTTTTTTTATTCAGGCCATGAGATGTCATTCTCAAAACCTATACTATCTGTGAGAATTTGATGTTCAAGAACAATTAAAATTTATGAATCTGTGGTGTGATTCACTATGGAGTCTTTCTTTGACTCCTGTGTGGTAAACGAAAAGAAAAGGTTTTTCACATTTTCCATAGACTGCAAATTCTCACTGTTGAATCTGACACTGTTTGATTTGTCTCTGGTTGTTTTGGTCTTCTGGGTCTGCTAGCACTAAAATCTTATGGTGCTGTGCTGTCTTCACAAGACAGAACCTTCAGGTTCCCAGTAAGTATCTTTCAATGAGTAGTAATGACCTCTATTTTAGAGCTAGGACTCCCAAAGTTTGGGGTTTTTTTGGGTTTTTTTTGGTTTGTTTTTTTTTTTTTTTTTTTTGTCATGGGCCTAGGTGATTGGCTCAAATGCATGTTCAGTTTTCCAGTTTTGTCTTTCTATTCATGAACTCATCTCTTTGATCCTGAAATCAATGAAGGATGGCAGCACTTAATGACTATTAGATTTTTAAAAATTATTATTATTTTATTTTGTTTTGTTTTTCCATGTAACATGCACATATGCACTGTCTCTGGAATATTTAGCATTCTTTTGCTGGAGAGCCAGCTGGAATGAAAGATTCAAGGAAAGCATTACCACCCATGACTAGATTGTTTCAGTCTGTTTTTGCTTAGTTGAGGGTTTATTTTAATTTTAATACTATATGGTAAATTTCTACCACAATTACTGGTACAAATCAATGTAGAACTTGATATTCTGATTTCTACCTTGAAGACAACCATGGTTTTCCTCTATGTTTTCCTCATCTACCTTGGAAAGAGTCCCCAGATCTTGACATGTACTCCTGAGACTTTATTTTGGAGTATTAATGACTGTGAGAAAAAGCAAGTCTATTTAGCAGGTGGGATATGTTATTAGAGAGGAGGTGAAGCAGCCTGCTGATCAGTCTGATCTGTATTCCTCTGAAGAGATTTTTCTCAAAAGTTTGCTTTTCTGGGCTTCCTTCACCTCAATCCAGACAACAAAAGTTGATTTATAGTACTTAAAATTTTTATTTTCATTTAGAGCTGGAGTTGATGTGCTTTATAGACTCATAAAATAAGCAAGGCCAGGACAATAACTGGAAGTAATGGCAGTTATAAATTAACTTATTTGGGACTACTGTAATAGTGGATTACATTTATGTCACTGTTTGACAGTTAGGACACCATCATAGACTTAACTATTTCTAAGCATATGTAGTGGGACAGAAGGTGAGTATGCACAAGGCTTTATGATACCCATTAAAAGTTATGAGATTTTGCATGTTATATTTGTGACTTCAGTAATTCTCTTTACATTAAACTTGATTGCTGCATTTCTTGTTGCACAAAGGAAAGTCCAGGAAGCCAGTATAGGTTTCTTGGTTGTTTGTTTTTATTTATTTTTTTTTTAATGTGGACAACAGTAAAAATGTGCCTAGACATTTTCTTTTAAAAGGTTGGATTAAATTGTAGCGGTGGAAGAAAATTTCCTCACCAGAATTTACCAAAACACTAAGTCTAAAAAATTGCAATTTATTTCAACCCCAAATTTGCATACTAAAGTGCCAGAAAAGGGATTAAATCTTTTGAATCTCATTCTATTCTAGCCAATCTTTTTTGTAATTACATACTTTAATTTATAATTTTCCTCTGCACAGAGTTTTTACATTATTATTTTGTATGGTTTTAAAACTGAGATAGTGAGAAAATGTAGACTTTCATCCCCTTGGCACTGGGATACTTAAATATTTATTTTTTCTGAAATATGATTGCACAGTCCAGTTGGTTTTCTAGAAAACCTGAGGAAATTTGTTGCTTAAGCTTCTTTGTGCATATGTGGATATGAATATATTAGTACAGGTAAGATAATATGTTAATAAATACAACTCTTTGTGTTACATGGAGTAGTAATAATAAACCATATTGCTTGTGTCAGACTCAAATAATAATAAATTTGAACACCCAAATAAAATATACTGAAGATCACTTACTAGTCACCCATTTTTAGGGCTGAGTTTCTATGACAGCTTTCAGTGGGTTTTTTTGATGCTAATGAAATAACTATGATGCCCTCAAGTGAGAGGGCATCCAAGTGAGAGGTGATAAAAGACTCAGCTGCACTGCAATGTGAATATAATTAAACATTGTTAGTACTTCAAAATATTTCTGTATGTATGTTTCTAATCTTCTTTAGGAAAAATATAGCATCTTCTTGAATGGTTTTTGCTACTACATTGAAGCAATCCGTCTTCAATTATATGTAAATATTTGACTACACATTTATATTGAATTTAAAATTAGACAATAAATAAAAGTTGATGTTTATCCTTTAACTATTACAGGCCTAGCTGCTTTTCTTAACACCATAAATATTTAAGACATATTCAATTTTATCTATTAGGTGAAAAACCATATAGCATTTAGATAAAATTTATTTTTGTATTTTTGGTAATTTGAATTTTACTACCTGCTGAGGGAAGAGAGCAGAAATCTAAATAGCATAGGTTTACCTTAGATATTTGAAGTGGAATACACTCTATGCGGATTTTAAATAGAAATATCTGCGAAGGTGTGTGTGTGTTCAGTTAACAAAGGTTTATGAATGAAAAGGAGCAAGCTTTATTCCAAGATCAAAATATCTTGCAAGTCTAATCTACCATTATGAAATGTAATGCACTACTTAGAAGTTAAACACTCACAATACAGTGCTGTGAATTAGAACAGCTGATTACATGACTCTATGGCACGTATTCTGAGACGACAGGTAATCACTTATTTCACAATAAAGCAGATTGGTTTTGAGAATATTCTGTTGTAAAGTTACTCTATTCCACGTTGTAATGAGTCCCTGGGGATGCTGGGTCTTGAGTGGCAAGTTACTCCTTGGAAAGCTGTTTTCTGAGGTCTTTGAGAAAGAAGTAGCAGCTGTCAAGCAGCTGATTTGCCATTGTGTTAGGTGCAGGTGCCAAGGTTTCGGTGGCACTGGGACCAGTGCCTTGTTTCCCTCCTGTTGAACTTCAAGGGGTTCTTTTCCCTAACCTGTTGAGGTCCCCTGAATGGCTACAAAACCATTTGATGTGTTGGCAGCTTCTCCCAGTTCTGTGTCATCCGCAAAGGCGCTGCGGGTGCGCTCTCTCCTCGTCACCTGGGTCACTCGCGAGGAGGTCAAACCGTGGTGGCCCCGCTAAGGATTCCTGAAGCACACAACTGGTGACTGGCCTGCAGCTGGAATTTGTGCCACTGGTCATCACCTTCTGGGCCTAGCAGTTCAGCCAGTTTCCAACCCATCTCACCATTCACTAATGTAATTTGTATTTCATAATATTTTCAGTGAACACTTTGTAGGAGAGAGTGCTGCATGCCTTGCTGAAGTCAGGATAAAAAATAGAAACTGCTCTTCCCTCAGGAAGCAGGCCAGGCCACACTCTGTTACATTGAAGAAAGCTATGAAATATCCCCTTCAGTTTTATTATTATTCTGTTGTTTCTGCAGGTGCAACTTCCTTCAGTTTCTTTCTTCACTTTTTTTTTTTNNAGCCTTCACTGAAATGGTAGGTTTCATTTTAAAAATAAAAATATTGAGCATACAAAGGTCAGCACAGTTCTACTTTCCTGAAGCTAAGGGAAATCAATGAAACAATGTAAACACCACTACACAGAGTTGTAAATACCATGTAGTAGAAGCATGAATTAACAGATTTAATGGAAATAAGTGAATGATACTCTCCTGATAAAGGAAGGGATGGAGACAGAGATGCTTTGAATTCAAGTTTTGTAGCTATTTTGGTGCAATGTAGAGGTTGCAAGACAGTTGCTTAATTTACTCTGTTTTCCAGCTTATGGCTTCTTTAAAGTTAAGTAAAATCACTAAAATTGTAAATGGGTGAATAGCAAAATAAGGGATAATATTGGTCTCTTCAGACTAAGACTTATCTAAACTTTAATAAGGAAATTGTTCAGAAAGACATGAAAAATAATATTCTAATCAATCTAATGATCCAGTCATAGATTTAAAATTAAGAAAAAATGTTTGGCAAATAAATGTTGCATGTGGTATAAATATAGAAATATTTCCTCATAGCTGAAATACTGGTTATGGTAGTTGGCTTTTGTGCCTCAAAATTGTTTGCTTCTATCAGAACAAAATGGACAGGAAGTGAATGCAATCAATGTTCCTCCTTCATTGTGTGTGGAAAATAACAAACACAGATAGGGAATAAAGGGTCACTTTTTTAATATCATCAATATACTGGATTGCATGGTTGTTATGTATCTGATAGTAATATAGACAAGCAAACAATTATCAATTCCTGCATTTTCTGTGGTGAACCATAAGGCTTTTTATTTTGAAAGGTTTTATAATAATATATAAGAGTTAAAATTACTTTCAGTATTATTTCCTTCAAAATGGTGATGGGTCATTTGCAATAATCAAGTATTAAAAAATGTATAAGAGTGTATTGTCCTATTAAGATGACTGCAGACTGGATCAGAAATTTAGAATGAGAATAAATGGAATCATCTGCTCCAGCAGTGAAAGGACCTTGCAATCAATACGCTACTTATATGCCATTTTGCAACTAATCTTAAGGTGTAACCAATTTTTGCTTACTATGAACTTGGGCTGACAAAATTATTTTCTAAAATTTTTAAACTATTTTAATTTTTGTTTGTGCAGTGTATGTAGAATTTAGTAAATATATTTGAAAGACAAAAACCTGAAGAATTTGTTATTAGTTATCTTCCCAACTGCTGACAGATTCTGTGTTACTTGCAGCTCCCTCAAAAGGGTTTAATCACTGTTATCAGCACAATAACTGGAGTTCCATTAAGCTGATCATAGTTATATTGTGAAGCTCTTTAAATGAGATGCACCACCCAATAATGCTTCCTTTTATTTTTTTTTTTAATACAGAACACAGAAAAACCATGTGGCATATATGAAATTCATACGTTGCAGTAAAATATGGTAATCTATGTACAATTAAATTTTAGGGTTGTCTTTCAGCATTCAGACATGAATGTTATAAAATCAAAGGGTCTCACAGGTGGCTCTGAAACTTCCAAATTGCCGCTTGAATATCATGTTTCCCAGCTTTGGCCTTAAAATGGTCACTGAATTCACTACAATGGAGGTAACAGGTTGTGATGAGACTGAAAGTAAAATTTGTTTATGATTTTGGGAATAATTTACTCTCTTGGAAGAAAAAGAGGCTATATTAATAAACCAGGATTTCATAGAAAAGGAAGTAGATTTTATGAAGTACCGGAACAATAGAAGGAATGGAACTGAACGGTATAAAAAGTAAAGTTTGAGCTCTTATGGTGCACACTACTAAGTGTGGAAGCTCATCAGTTTTTAATAAGATAAATGAATTGAACTATAGGTGTCATATTAAGTCCTATGGTGGTGTTTGATTAGTTTGTGATGGTGATTCTTTGATCTGCTCACCTGGAATCACAGGGGACTGAGACAGAAGTGCTTAGAGTGTTACTTAGCTGTTTTTTCAAAAATGAGGGATCATTTGATGATTTGATGATAGTCTTTCTACTATGTCCTAACACTTTAAATTGGTCACCTTAGGAGAACTGAGTTTTTTTAAAATCCAGATAAAATAATTGAGTGGGGTTTTAAATTTTTTTTAAAATATTTATTTTTCTATTTTTATGATTTTGGACTCACAAAGTAATTGCTGCAGGCAACTGAAAGATCAATTGACCCTGTGAAAGTGAAAACCACATATAAGAAAGATTCTTGTTCTTTCATGCAGCTAACAAAACAAAAAATGGAATACTAAAAACTCCTACCCCGTAGGATGTTAAAGACATGTCAGTTATGTCAATACTCATGGCAGAATTTATCTACTATGTTTAAAAAGCTGAAAAGCTGTAGCATTTGGAGACATTACTGTCTGATACCCAGGAACATTTTTCAGTGTTTGATATAGTTGTTAGTGTGTGGATAAAT